>CM053593.1:388984911-389032041 GCA_028646575.1 Pseudocheirus occidentalis | reverse complement strand
TGGTTTTATAAATGAGGAGATTGCCCCAGGTGCTTCCAATCCACTCTCCTCTCAACTCCAGCTGTGATTACTCCCAAGGAGTTAACTGGAAGTAAGGAGCTAAGCCTTTGAGGTGCCAATAGAAAGGGGCATGGAAGATCTTCTAATTTCATTAACATTACAGCCCTTCACCCTTTTTTTCAGACAACAGGGCCAATGGACTGGTGGGTCTTGGAGGAGAGCACTAAGAGAAGCATGGCAGCCAGGGCCAGAACCAGAAGAGTGTGGCTGTCCTCTGCACTGTCCAGTCACTGCTGTGGCCAGTTCTGGACACCACAGCTTAGGAAGGGCACTGACACTATCATCCTTGAAGAAAACAGGAATGCAGCTGTGAGTGCTATGAACAAGACATTGATTCAGAAGCCCCAGATCTAGCTGCAGCTGGCTGCCATGAGGCTCCTCCAGAAGTGTCCAAAATGACCAAGCATCTTTTCTCAGAAAGTCACCACTCAACCCACCCCTCTGACTTCCCTTATCAAGGCACCAAGTTCCTCAGAAGAAATGACTGAAGTGAAATAAATGGGAGCAGTGGGAGACTAGGCCATGAAGCACCCCAATGTTTGCCAAGAACAAACTACTCCTGGGTTCAGTGGAGTGTCTTATCCCATGAAGGCTGAGTTCCTTGGAATATCCCAGGAATCAAGCAGTCGTAAAAGGAAAGACTCCTACTGGCACCAGTCAGAAGGGTCCCCTTGGAACCCCATCCCTTGCCTTGAGATCCAACATCCAGTAACCCATTTGTCAGGAGGCTGATGGCCAGCTGAAGGAAAGCCATGACTTCAGACCAGACCTTTCCAAGTGTATCTGGTAAAGAGGCAGTCAGAGGCCCAGGGGAAGAGCTGGAGAGATAGGCCTAAGGACCCAAGGAGCCGCCCTCCTTAGGATCAGCACCCTGCACCAAGAGGGAGGCAGCATTGAACAGTGGGAGGATTGCTAGATTTGGGGTTCCTGGGTTCAAATCTCTGCCACTTACTACCAGTCTGACCAGCTGAGTCAGGTTCTCTTGGCCTCCTTTTTCTCCATGAAAGGATTCCATTAGGCAGCCTCTGTAGTCCCTCCCAGATCTAGAATTGTGACCTTGGGTGCTGTGCTAGCCTGGACAAGCCTCTTCCTCTCCATGAACCTCAGTCTTCGCCTATGTAAAATGAGAGTCAAGGCCTGCACAGCTTCACAGTACGGCCACCTCCATGTGGACAGCTCTTGTGCCAGAGCCCTTCCTCTACACAGACACTGCTGGAGACTCCCCAGTGACTAGTCCCACCCTCGCTAAAGGACGTGTTGCGCTCCACACTCCTTGAAGACGTTCCGCACTCTCACTTACAGTACCTGGCTCTCCCCACAGGGGACTTTTCCATCACCCCACATGGAGTTCTTGGACAGACCATGAGATTCAGACAGGGAAAGAACAGCAGCCCACCCCCAACCCCCTTCACAGAAGAAGCCCCAAAGAGGAAGTGGTTTGGTCAAGGTCAAGGTCACATAGGTAACTCTCTATTTCCCATGAGCAGTTGGGTTTGGTTTTGTCTCCATGCCTCCTCACCTGAAATCTCATCACCCCGCGGATAGACACCCTGATGGATAGACGGCACTGATGGATGGACAGTACTGACCGAGGGACCGGCAGCAGGACTCAGACTTTACATCTCTTCACCCCCTCAGTCGCCTCTTCCTCTGATCGGACAGCCAGAGCCCTGGGAACCTGCCAGGTAACTGCCATTTGTCAGAGGCTCTGCTTGGTCTCTACTCCCTAAAACGTTGCCCCCCCCCCCCCGCCTGCCATGCCTCACTCCCACTTTTCAGCTTCCTTTTGTGGTTTGTCTTCCCCCTCTAGACTGTAAGCTCCTTCAGGACAGGAACTATTTTTTTAACTTGTATCCCTAGCACATCCGCACCCTGGCACACAGAAGGCGCTTAATAAATGTTCATTGGATTGAATTGAACCCCGGCTCCAATAGTCTCGTAGTTAAAGAGTCCACACAAAATGGTTGCTAATTTTTTTTATTTGTTTAATTTTAAATAACAAGCCTTTATTTTTTTTTTCTCCTTCCCATCCACCCCCAATAGAAAAAAGACAAAGAAAGTGCACGGAACCAATAAGAGGGATGGATCAGAACCAAGACCCCCTGGCCACGCCCGGTGGGTCTCCTTCCTTCCCGTCCCCGCTCATCCTGTTTGACCATCACCTGGGGCAGAACTCCGAGCTCCTCCTAAGGTGTCCTTCGTCCCAGTCTTGTCAGAGTATAAATTATTCTCCTTGTTCTACTCAGCTCACTCTCCATCAGCCAGTCAGTCAGCTAGCATGTAAGTAACTACTATGTGCCAGGCATGTGTAAGCACTAGAGATACAAAGAAAGGTGAACACAGCTCAGGGAGGGCCCAGTCTAATGGGGGAAGACACATAAACAGCTCCACACAAACAAAACACAGATAAGACTAATAGAGAGAATGGGCAGAGGGCAGGGAGGGGAGTGGAGGAAGTTTTCTTACCCATCAAGGGATCACAGCTGAGAGCAGAAGGAAGGCAGAAATTCCAGAGGTCAAGAAGAGGAGAGAGAGAATTCCAGGCACAGGGGACAGCCAGAGAACATGCCTGGAGATGGGAGATGAAGGAAAGACCATGTCACTGGACCACAGAGTACCTGGGCTGAGGGAAGGAGGAGGAGAGTAAGGTATAAGAAGACTGTCAGGAAGATTCATCTCCTAGGCTTCAAACACTTACTAGTCAAGTGACCCTGGGCAAGTCACTTAACCTGTTTGCCTCAGTTTCGTCATCTGTCAGGTGAGCTAGGGAAGGAAAGAGCAAACCACTCCAGTACTTTTGCCAAGAAAGCCCCAAATGGGGTCACAAAGAGTCAGGACATTCTTTCTGCTACTTCACCAGAAGGGGAGTTACCCAAGTGCACCAAGGTGTGCTCTGGTTCAGAGTGAGGAAAGGTGAGTATTGATTGGAACCACATCTGGAAGGCTTCAAAGGAGGCACCAGACTCATTATAGGGAGATTTTGAGGGGCAGAAAGGAGGTGAGAGGAGGCTGCACACCTAGGGAAGCCCCTGCCTGGTCCTTTCACCAGGGTTTAGGCTCCTTGGGGGTTGAGGTAGGGAGGAGAAAAGCAGACTCCAAAGATCTGTTGGGAGAAGGGCATGGGTGGCAGCCAGGATGCTCTAGGACTGCCAGGATCACCTTATTTTCTCAGTTCCTCTCCAGGACCTGCCATTTCTAGTTAATAAAATACAATGTAATAAAAACCCACAGGGAGCCTGGGACCTGGACAACGCTGCCCACTTAGTGCCCACTAGCTGCCTGTCCAGAGGAAGTCACAGGGAGCTTCCTGGGGTCATCTGCTTGCTAAGGCATCCCCTTCACTCTCTGGCCTCCATATTCTGCCCTTTCAAGACCAACTTGTGGAAGGACCCAGAGAGACCACAAAGAACCAGGCACAGAGGCCATTCTATGTGGGTAGCTTTGGAGTCTGGAGCAGAGATGACAGCCGTGGGGAGGCGGACCAGCACAGACAGCAAAGGTTCAGATCCTGGGGCAGCAAAGGGAACCGGGCCATAAAGCAAGGAGAAAAAGCCCAAACTGTTGAGCCTGCCAGCTGAACCTCAGTGTCCATGAGCCTGAGATAAAGAATGGAAGCCCTTCACCCCCTTCTCTCCTTTCTCTTGTTCCTGATCCATGGACCCAGGACAGGAAATGAAGACCTTTACCCCCTTCCTTTTCCATCTGTTGCAGGTTTGGGGAGCCCAGGGTCCCCTGGACATTCCCAAAGACCTAAAATGGGACCTAGGAGGAGGGGTGATGTCTCCACAGGGGGTATTTGGTCTAGTTTTCTCAATCATTATTCTTTGTCCAGTCACGTGAAAATAGTATGATAAGTCTCTGGGTCTGAGAATGCAGTGGGGGGGAGAGGGGGGAGGGAGGGAGAAAGAGAGAGAGAGGGAGAGCTAGAGAGGGAAAGAGAGAGAGAGAGACAGAGAGAGACAGAGACAGAGACAGAGAGACAGAGAGACAGAGAGCAGAATCCACAGAAAGGGTGGGAGCCCGGAGTTAAGTAGGCAGCATAATTTCATTTTTTGAGCAACATTTCATTCTATCCCTTAGATTAATCTTGAAATCAGCACAGGAAGAAGTGACCTAGCCCTTTACACAGAAGCATTTACTGAGATTGATTCCTCCCTAGCAAAAAGATCAGTGGTTCTCAAACTTGTTGGTGTTAGGACACCTTTATACTATAAAAATGAAGGATCTCCCCCCAGAAGCCTCTGTTTATGTGGGCTGTACATACCGACAGTTGGTATTGGTTTATACCGGCAGCTAGGTGGTACAGTGAACAGAGCACTAGGCTTGGAGTCAGAAAGAACTCAGATCCTTACTAGCTGTGAGACCTTGGGCAAGTCCCTTTACCCTATTTTCCTCAGTTTCCTTATCTGTAAAATGAGCAGGAGGAAGAAATGGCAGACCACTCCAGTATCTCTGACAAGAAAACCCCAGAGTCAGACACGACTGAGCAACAAAATCTGTTGGTTTTTGCCATATTAGGAATGAATGTTTTGGTATTGCTATAGAAAGGATTTTGACCTTACAGGCTCCCTAAAGAGGTCTCAGCTCTCCCCAGACCATGCTTTGAGAACCAGTACTTTAGAGGAAAAGGTGATAAGACTAGGCCAGGGGCTCAGGTAAATCAGCACCTTGTGCTGTTAGAGATTGTACTCCCTGGCAGGATAGTTCACATGGTGACATGCTGGTTTTCCATAGGTTTGAGGAAATCAGAATAATGTAGAACAGTGCTCTCAGTATAGAGTTAGTGTGTAATAAATGTCTATAGACTTAATGTCACAATGAATAGAATGGATGAGTTTGTAGACAAATAATGGATTTTTATTATCTGATCTGGGACCTTCAGTTTCACTGTTTTGCATTTCAGAGTCTGTTCTTTGCCTGCACAAGTAGCCTCTCCTCCAGTTTTATGAACCCGCTCCCAGTAAGGACAAAATGCTCCACCGCGCAGAAGCTACAGGGAAGGGGGAGCGCCTTGGTTCTCAAGCTGCCAGATACTCCTCATCTCTGCCTGACTGAATTGTGAATGTCTGGAAGAACAGGAGGAGAGAGACTTGGGCTGTGCAGCCCCTTCCTGAGCCCCCCACTCTCAGCTCCAAGCTGCACAGGAAATGTGGAATCAAATTTCTTCCACAAAATTCAGCAGAGGAACTGAATGCACAAAAATGGCCTAGGTCTCCAGAGACCTCATCCCACACACACATGATTTTCCAGTGAACTGCGGCCTGCACACACTCCCACAGATAACCGCGCTCTGGGTAACTCGATCTGCAAGAGGCGCCACAGAAATGTGGGGAGGGAGTGGGGGCGGGGATGTTCTCAGGAATTATGAGCATCAAACGGCCCCACAGTGTACGCACAGCAGCCCAGATCCTTTTGTGTCCAAGTGGTGAGTCATGAGGAAGGGAGGTCCCAAGGAGACGATCCGACCCATCCTGAGCCAAGTTCCTTGGCCCTGCTTCCAGGGCTCCACACTCATCATCGAAGGACAGAGTGGCAGGAAGCATGGGGTTCCCATGGTCCCCCATGGTCCCTTTGACAATGCATGGCACCACACTCCAGCGGGAAATATATCCAGCATCTACACACAACCCCCAAATCTGTTCTTTCCAAACCAGGGCTTGTACAATAACAGATTAAACCAGACTGGGGAAAGCCAGGACATGGGATCCAGGCCCACCAGAAGAGCCAATGAAAGCCTGGCACATAGAAATAATATCAGGACTCGGCATGTGTGGACATGAGTCCAAAAGCGATCCCGAAACTACAGGATCAATCCAGTGAGGAGAATGTTGGGAAGAGGTGTTTTTGTGGCTGAGGGGTTAGGGCCATGGACCCCAAATGCACGGGGCTATTCCCATGCCAAGGTTTGAATTATCCCGAGTAGAAGGTGAATGTGCAGTGCAAGACATGTGGACAGCATTATAACAGAAGAGGCTTTTCCCATAGGGTCAGAGCAAAGCCAGGGTGCCCATTGCACCCACTGGGAATTCAGGGAGTTTTAGCAGCGATCATTTGTAGCAGTAAGTCAAGGGAAAGGCTGAGTGTTCTGCCCACTGTCCATGCCCTATTAGAGGGGCAGGATCAGAGCTCCAGGTCTAGAAGGGACCCAGCACAGGGGCCTCTTTGCTGGAGGGTAGTGGCACCAATTAGCTTTCTGCCTTCAGGCCAGTCTGTGTCAGGGTTCCCTCCTCTGTCAAATGAAGGGACTGGACCAGATGGTCTCCAAGGGTCCTTCCAGCTCTGCCCTGGTGATCCTGTGAACCTGCCCAGGCTCTTCATTTTACACATGAGGAACTGGAGAGGCTTAAGGACTTTGCCGGGGGTCACACAGGGAGGAAGGGGCAGAGATGCTGTTTGAATCAGGGTCCTCTGACTTTAAGTGGATTGCACTTTCTAGGAGACTACACCGCCCTTTCTTACACACACACACTCACATACACATACACGCATGCACACACACACACACACACACGAATTCACGCACACACATACACTCTCAGATAAGCCAAATGACATGGCCAGTGAATTTGGGTTCATCAGAACTGTCCCTGGAATGGGGAAGAAGCGAGTCCCACAAACATCTTCTCTGCCTCTCACCTCCTGCGCCCACTTCTCTCCTGACTGAAGGACTTGAGACCGGGAGGGAGCAGCTGAGCTGTCCTCATTCACCCCAGCTCCCCCACCCCCATTTCCTGGCACCATCTCTAGAAATGTCATCACCAGTTTCAATGTCAAGTTGATAAGGCCTGAAAAATATACTGAAACTCTCCAGTTCTTGGAGTGTCATCAGGGGAGAACATGGAAAGAAAGAAAAGAAAGAAAAAATCTTTTCAAATGAGTTCTCAAACAAACATCCACCAGGAGAAAAAGGAAAGCTTGTGACTTCACTCCATCTCATAAATTCTCCCCGAGTCTTTGTTTCCGGCTTTGAACCAACCACTCTTACCTCTGATACTTACTAATCTGGCAGGCGTGGTCAGGTAGTGGCCCATCTCTGGGCCTCAGCTTTGCCCTCTGTGAAATGGGCAGCACTATAGCTTTCCTGGCCAGCTCCCAGGGCTGTTCAGAGGGTCCCAGGAGATAGTGGGTGTGAAGCTTCTTAAGCACAGGGGCCATCTTTTTTTATTATTATATCCCCGATGTATAGTGACTAGAAAGCACAGGCACTTTTAGGAGAACAGAAGGTCTAGAATCTTAAGAGAAACAAAGAGAAAAGGTCTGGATGAAGGAAGCAGACAGAATCGGTGGCTCTTGCCCTCAGTTTCTGAAGACATTTCCTTCATCGGGGTCACGTCCCCCTCCCTCTCACTATACAACCTTGTAAGTCTCAAAATGCTTTCAAAACATCCGGTTGCCACGCCTGCTACCTATCACAGCTAAATCAAACATGTAACAGTGACATTGCTGAACTCCTCTCCATCAAAGAATTTATCTGCCGTTCTTGGCTTTTGAAGCCTGGCTCCAGTACATGCTGATCAGTGTCCGAGTCCCAGAGAAAGCCATGACTGGGATGAAGCCCCTGGACCCTCCCAGGCTGGCCCCCTTCCTACCTGTGGTCATTCTCTGTGCCCTATGCCTCTGATTCTTCAAGGGCAAGTGAAGCAGTGCCTTCCTAAGTGTCCACACTCCTCTTCTGGGCTGTCTGCCCTCACTGCCATGCCACGCCAGTCCCTGAATGTCCCTGGTGGCTCTCCCTGCCCACTGCCTACTCTGCCCCAGGCACTGGAATCCCTCCTTCCAGCTCTGCCCATATCTTCTGCTGCCATGTACCCCAGGGGTCTACTGGGCATCAGCACTGAGATGCCCTCCTATAACCTGAAACGTAACATCATCCAAAACATGACTCCTCTCTCCTGCTCCACCGAAAGCTGGCTCTTCTCCCAGAACCCCAGTCAGCCACATTCTCTTTGACTGCCTCTGCCCTAAGCCCCAGTTCAGGTGTCCCTCAGGGAATCCCCAAGCCCCATCAGCATGCCCTGCCAGAGTCCCTCCCAGATGGAGCCAGCTCCCCATCCTCGATCCAGCCCCATCCCAGGGGCACCGAGCTCCAGTATCACCGAGTCCAAACCGTTCTTTCTCAGTGCCCTCCCTGAGCTCCTCCAGGTCCAGTGTGGGACGGCACAGAGGCTTTCAGAGAACAATCAGTACCCAGATAATTGTACCTATTACTAACTTTGCTCCCTCTTCCCAAAGGGTTATGCCTTTCACCAATCTCAGACACACACACACACACACACACACACACACACACACACATGCACACATACACACATGCGTGCACACTAACATGCATACACACATGCATACACGTGTGTGTACTCTCACACACATGCACACACCCCTCCTTCTGTTTCTAATCATCTTTAAATAAAATGAGCCCATCCTCTTTGAGCTGGACTCTGACTGTCGGGTTTCTCATCACCATAAGAGGTTAGCGCATGAAGGAAGGGCTGGGGACGAACTAAGGCATGGACCTTGTGCCTGCATTAAGATGTTCAACAAGAGAGGGGGGCCAGGCGTGGAAGAGAAAGGAGCACCTACTATGCGCCAAGCTCCACACTAAGTGCTTTACAACGATTGTCTCATATGACTCCCCAGCAGCCCTGAGAGCTGGGATGTCTTCTCATCCCCATTGTACAGCTAAGGAAACCAAGGCAAAAGGAGGTCTGAGTGACTTGTCCAGGGTCACGTCTGTTCATGTCTGAGGAACGAGAAGCATCAGAGGTGGGGGAAGTGCAGTTGACTAGACTTGGTGATATACTGGGTACTGAGGTGGGAGACCCCCTCCCCCTCACCACTGTGGTGTCATGGGAGTGGGGAGGCTCCTGGGGTTCTGCCAGGCAGGGTAGGCTCATGGGTCATAGGGGACAGTCCTGACAGAAGGTGATCCTCTGGAGAAGGCAATGGCCAACCACTCCAGTATCTTGGCTCCAAGTATCTTGGGCAGCACTAAATGGATAAAAGAGACAGTAAGGGACTGAGTGAGGTGAGGCCAGGCAGGGGCCAGGCCTGTCTGGGGCACGAGGCAGTGGCTGGGGTGGAGGGGACAGTGAACAAGGAACAGCCAGGGGCAGCATCAGTCAGTCCCCCCTCCATTTGTCCCCTAGTGAGACAGCAGAGAGTCTGAGGGATAAGCATCAGGGTCAGCACAGGCCATAGGAGCTTCCCTTTGGGGAGGGGGATGAATCAACCAAGAGGCCCCTGGAGAGACTTCTGGATTGACAAACATTCCTTAGAGGCTTTTGAGGAATGCTAGACCACGTGAGTCATTGGACCAGGTCCCTCTCAGGGTCCTTCCAGATGGCAGCTCTACTGCCCCTCTAAGAGACAAAAGCAGTTTGAAGAGAGCACCCATCAAGGCTCCCTTTACCCAGAGCTGGGGTGAATAAAGTGGATCCTACATCTGTCCTTGGAGCCTGGGGCTCATTTCCTCCTTGATTCATGCACAGAAGGGCAGGCTGGGAGCCTCCTGGGGGTCTCCCCAATGGGCCAATGCTGCTGAAGGTTGCTGGCAGCTCCGGGACGCCAGTGCAGCCCAAGGACACACATGAACATAGTCCTGAGCTTTCACACACATTCTCGGGCCTTGTAAAAACTTACAAAATGCAGCAGACAGGGAATGAGCTAGGGAGGCTTTGCAGAGCTCTCACCATAGGCCCAGCAGCCTGCTTCCAGGGCTCTTACTCGAGGCCAAACCCCACTGTCCTTAGGGGACCTTTGAAGCCTTTTTAGACCAAAAATGTGTGTGTGCAACAAACCATGGCAGGAAAACCATACAACCCCAAGGAGCACTGGGCAAAATGAAGGGTCTTTGGCACAAGGTCAGAGACCTTACTATGTGGCTGTAAGCACCTACTGTGTGCCAGGCATGAGACACACCCACAGAGGCCCAAACCAGACACAAACCTGGCCCTCCTAGGGAGCAGAGGGCTAGTGGAGGCAAGCACAAAGACAGCTGTGGTACCCGCAGAAGTGAGCTAAGGGCAGAGGGGAAGGCCAGGAGAGGGACCTGGAAAGGTAGAGAGATTCTTTTCACCTGGAGGAGACACAACTAGGCTGGCCTTGAAGGACAAACCCAGGTTAAGGGGAGGGGAGGCTCCTCTTCAGTGATGGGAGGGGTGAGGCATGGGGCTGGACAATGGGGCCATGAGGGAAGGTATTATGACAGGGGGTGACCCTGACTAAGCTCTAGGAGCTCCACAGCACCTGTATCAGTTGCCTTCATGACTCTTGGACCAAATTGTTCACATCTACAAAAGGGGATGTCTACTACATCTGCTTGGCATAGACATCCCCTAAATCAGTGAAAGTTTGAGACCCCTCAGCTGCCCTCAGCCTGGCAGCCATCTGCCCAGATGGTTTAACCAGGTGTGGTCGCTATTCACCCTAAAGCTTCCTGGAGCCACGGGTGAGAGTCAGGCGGATCAGGTGGACCCCCACAGTGCATGAACAGCCCAGAGAAGGTCATAGTGAGGCTGCACTTCATAGTGAGGCTGGACCTCAGACGGCTCCTGGAATCAGTCCATCACCAGGGCTGTCCTGGAAGGCTTTCCAGCCTAGCAGGGCCCACCAGAGTCTGGGCTTGCCCTTACAGCCTTTGGAGGAGCCTTGCCATGCCAACCCAATACATTTTAATGGGCACAATCTAGATACAGCCTCAAAGTGTGGCTCTTGAGGCATCTGGTATTTCTTCCTCCCTCCCTCTCCCTCCCAGTTCTCTCCAGGGCCCCTGAGAGCCACCCCTGACCCTTCTCTGTCCTACCAAGATGGAGTGAGATTAGGAGAAAGGGTGGCAGTTTGAGATTTGAACAAACACACACTCCTGGCCTTAGGCCCCAAGGGACCTCCCCAGAGCCCAGTTTGCAGGAAGGCAGCAGATTTCTTGACAAACCCATGTAGGATACAACTGCCAGGGGCGTCAGACTGGAGTGTCCTCGCATCTGGTGTCCCTGGGAAGCCCCTTCCATCTCTCAGTAGCTCCACTTTCCTGAGCACATCAATCTAGGGGAAAGGAAGCCTTGACCACAGTAACAGAAGACTGGCCCTCCTCTGTACCCTGACATCTGCACATGTTTTACTAGGCTGCAAATTCAGCATGAGTCAACAATGAAATAGAGGGGAAAAAAACTTTGGTCTTGGGACACATTAAGAAAGGCCAATGGCTTCCAGGAAGGGGAGGTGGCAATCCCTGTGAGCTCTGCCCTCGTCAGGCCTCATCTGGCTCAGGTCTGTGAGCCACAGTTAAGAAGGACATTGAGAGAGTGTTCCAAAGGGGGTAGGGGGCAGAGTGGGACAGGGAATATGGGATGGGGAATATGGGCTGAAGGGATGGGCGAGATTAGCTGGGGGAAAACTCAGGGAGGCCCTGAGAGCTGGCATCAAGTATCTGAAATGCAGTTTGGAAGAAGAGGGATTCGCCTCCTTCAGCCTGGCCATGGAAGTTTGGACCAAGAAAAAAAAAGGGATGGGGCAGGGGCAATGTGACAAAGAGACAGACCTGAGAAAAAATGTCCTAACAGTGAGCCTTATCCCAGAGGGGAAGGGGCTGTGATGGGCTCTCCCTCCCATGCCTCTCTGAGGCATGACTACAGGGTCTCTCCATGAGGAGGGAATGGAGAGAATCATGTTTCAGATTCAGGTGGGACTAGCTAGCCTCTAAAGTCCCTCATGACTCAGAATACCTCTGGGCACGGATGGCAACTGTGTACCAGGTTGGACTGGCTGCACCCAGGGATGGACAGCATCCCAGCACCTCGTGAAAATCCTTCCCAGAAATGTAGTGTTTGGGAGAACCAGATATCTGGGAATCAAAGAACCAGCAAAAAATGAACCAACAGCCATGGCGAAGTTAAGAGTGGTCTTCCAGAGAGAAAGCCAAGCCTGGTGGATTACACTTTGTACATGTTCACATTCAGTACCTAACCTGACATCCATCAGCAATTATCTCTGAGGAGGTGTGGGAGAAATGTTGGCCCAGTCAACACTAAAGCCAGCTCCTGGGCCTGTTACGAAATCAGACCATCTCTTCCAAGGTCATTGCATCCGTTCCATTCTTTCCCCGCCTGCCAATGACTTCTTACAAGGCTTTCCCTCCCGAGGTCAGGAGCATTCTCCCTCTTCCTATGGATCTGTGATTCATGAACATGCTGTTCTCGGTTTCTGAATAGATAAGCTGTCTGGCAACTATTAAAACCTGACTTCAGAGTGAATATTTTTTTTAAGAAAGCTGCTACCAGACAAAGATTCCTGGCTAGTGTTGGGCAGATTTTTTGAGGTTAAAATGGATAATATTATCATTTTAAAGACAATTGGAAAGAATGGATGAGGACAGAAGACCAGATTTAGCTTGAAGTGTCCTCAGCTGGATAAATGGAAGGAGGACATACCAGGAATAGATCAGGTCCAGTTTAGACCCCTCGTCCCACACATCTGAACCTCCCACTCTTTCTGAGATGACAGCAAATGCCCATTATAAACTCTTGGTCATGCATTCCATTACCAACAGGACCACATTCATACGCTCCATTTTTTCTAAGGACATAGTTATCCCAGCTGGGGCAGCCACTCCCCAATTCCTATGAAGAATGTAGCATCTGTGAAGACCTCCTCTGACCATAGATGCCGAGTGTGTGACATTGTCTCACACCCAGGTCTTCCTGGCTCTTGGACCATCTCTCCATTCATTACACCAGGTCATCTCTCTTGTCTACACATAGTCCAAGCATTTCTATCCTGGTTTTTGCTGTACTTCCCCATGCAAGCTATTGGTAAGTGGTGGGATGAAACTGGGGAATAAGATCCTGAATCCCAAGGGAAGGTGGGACTTGGCCCTTCCAGCCAGAAATCCAGGGGCTTAGGGTGTCCATCCGTGCCAAGGCTTACTCCCTGTACCTTTGAACCGGAGTTTGTGTGCTCAGCCAAGGAGCCAGAGCAGGGGTTCTTAACCATTTGTGTGTTCTGGAACCCTCAGGCAGTGTCCAGTGAAGCCTTCTCAGAATTATGTTTTCAAATAATTGAAAGAAATGTTCAATTCCAGTTCAGGATTAATAAAAAGTAAAGATCTATTTTTTTTATCCAAGCTCAGAGATCCCTGCTGTCTATCAATGAACCCTTGAATTTGATGAACTCTGGTTTCTGCTACATTGCTTCAGGATCCTCAAAGGCCACAATAGAAGAAATAGTCAATGAGCAGCATCTTTCAGTCCAGCCAATCAGCTATGGGCTTCCAGAACAGGGGAGGGTGGGCAGCAGCTTGGGAATAATGGCTGTTCCCAAAGAGGGCATACAAGTGGGGAAAGGACCCAGACGTAGAAAAAGATTTACAGCAGCTCTATCTGTGGTGGCAAAGAATTGGAAATCAAGGGGCTGCCCATCAACTGGGGAATGGCTGAATAAGCTGTGGTATATGAATGTAATGGAATACTATTGTGCTATAAGAAATGAGGAGCAGACAGACGTCATAGTAACCTGGAGAGACTTATACAAACTGACTCTGAGTGAGGGGAGCAGCACCAGGAGAACACTGTATACAATTACAGATACAATTTATCTGTGATGTCTGACTGTCATCGACTGGGCTCCTCTCAGCAAGGGAAGGTTATAAGATGGCTCCAAGAGACTCATGATGGAAAAACCTATCCACATGCAGAGAAAGAATTACAAGGTCTGAAGTCAGATGGAAGCGAATGACTTGTTCTCTCTCTCTTTTTTGTTTCGTTTTACTTTGTTTCTTCTTTCTCGTAGTTCATTCCATTGGCTATAATTTTTCACAATTTGACTAGTGTTTAATGTGAAAGCATATGTAAAACTTATATTGGATTGCACGCCACCATTGGGGGTGGAGGGGGAGGAAATTTGGAACTCAAAAGTTTGTGGAACTGAATGTTGTAAACTAAAAGTAAATAATGTTTTTTAAAAGAAAGAAATAACAACTGTTCAAGGTTATGTTGCTCTATAAATGGGCATTACTGGGCACTCACTGATACAGAGAGGCCTGGAATGACCCCATTGGAAGGGACCTAATAGATAAGGGAGTGCAGGTCCATTATTTCACAGAGTAAACAACTGAGCCGGTCCTAAAAAATGGAAACGATTTGCCCGACTTCACATAGCTAGTGACTGGCTGATATGGGACTACAATCCATTTCTCTCCTTCTCACTGCAGAGGTCTTCCTGTGGTAGGGGGACCCTGGGTGATCAGTCCCAGATCTAGACACTAGAGGGAGGGCAGTGGGAAAGACACCCAGCATAAGGAAAAGGGGTACTGTGTTCCAAGAGAGGAGGCACTGAAGAGGGGGAAAGATCATTTCATACATCATTATTAAGCAAAAAGCTTTTCTGGACCACCCTCTCCCCATATGAATTAGGAAGAACCTCATACAAAGAAATGAATCTCTAATGGGTGAATGTCCAGCCCCATTAGAGCTCAAGGGCAGGAAAAGAAGAGGATAGATGGGGAGGCACACACACACACACACACACACACACACACACACACACACACACACACACACACACCACGAGTTGGTGATGTGAGTTCAAGGACACTCTGTGAGCTACAGGTAGAAAAGTCAAGGTCCCTGAGCCAGGCAATATCAAGGGCATTGGAAGTAATTATGCCAGTCTTACCCACTTCCTTTCCCTGAAAGCAGATCTCAACCATCTATAGATTCATTCCCGGGCAAACCATGAGGTTGCACCACAAGGGTGTAACCTCAACCTGACTTTTTGCTGCTGCAATGTATGCCCTTGGCTGCTCCTCCAATGCCATGTGTCTGGCTATGGGCAAGCTACTGGGGGAGACCACCAGATCACATTCTGAATGGAAAGATGAAGGGAAAGGACCCAGCACCTCTGCCTCAGCTCTTCTGGTCTCCCACCCCCTGGGTGTTAGTGAGGCAAGAGAGGTGAAGGGAGGAGAGAGGACAAACCTGGGAAAGAGTGCTCCACAGTCATTCATACATACTCGGAAATGGGGTGAGCAGAGGGCATGGAGAGCAGCCCAAAGGAGTACCTCGGACATTGCCCTGCTAAGCCCTCTCTCCCCTCTCTCTTGGAGAAGAGAGCACAGGACACATACTCCCCAGTGTGCCTCCCATCCTTGGCCCCGGTGGCTCCCCAGAACTCCTGGCTGCGCAAAGGCTGGAAATCCTCATGAGAAGAGGCCCCTCCAAAAGGAGCTTGGGAACATGTAAGTGGCAGAGACTTCAAAGGGGGCTAATGATTAAGTATGGGATGGTTCCCAGGACATTAGCAGGAATTAGCAGTTTCCATGAGCCTGAAAACTTCCAAAGGAGGACGTGGGCGCCTGGTTAACAAAGGCCAGCTGCAGACGCTCAGAATGAGTCATCACAGGGGACTCACATCTGGAATTCCTTAGAGCCCCTGAAACGTGTGGATGGAGAAGACAGAGGTGGGGAGGGGAGACCTTGTTCGGGGGCTGAGCTTGGGCCCCTCCCACGCTGCCTCCATTAGACGATGGTTAGATCATGTCTTAAATCCACTCATGGAAATGTATGGGACTTATTGGCCCAATTAGAGCCTGATTTGTTAACCAACTCGGCACCTAAACTCAGTCCAAAGTATTGCTTCCTTATTTCCTCTACACACACACACACACACACACACACCCCAAATGGATACACTCCATGTATGATTATGGCACAACTAAGTTACTCTCTCCCAAAATTTTTACTTCGAATCTATTTTGTGCCCAAACACCCACATGCAGATCCTCTCTTCCAGCAGAACGGGCTCCCCTAGGTCAGACCTTGTTTCATATTTCGTTGCCAGGGCCTGGCACAGTGATTGGCCCATAGCAGGTGCTTGAGAAATGTTTGGTAATTGATTGAATGACCCAATTAAGCATCAGGTGGACCCAAGCTCATTCCCTCCACCTTTATCTTCTGGCTCTTCCCCAACGGTCCCCCTCATGATCTGTGGTACAGGCTACCAAGGCATGTGGCTATAATTGCACCATTTTGGCCATTGAAAGCCCAAGTCTGGCTCATGATCCACTGGCAGACCTTACTGTGACCTCACTCTGCCTTGGGGCTCTGTCCAGCCCAATATCATCAGCCAATCGATCAACAAACACACATTGAACACTCTCTATGTCCCAGGCTTTGCATTAGTGGACGGAGCTGCTACTTTTAGGATGCAAAGATTCATAATTTCATTGGTGGAGCTAAACCCAACACAAGCTGGCTCTCATCAGAGAGAGTGTAAATAACTATTGTTTCTGTTTTGGCCAGAAGCCCTGAGGGTCTTCCCTTCCCAGACTGATTTTGGGTTTTTATTCTTATTTTCTTTTTTGCTTTTTGACCAGATAAAAGAGGCCATTCTTTGCTTCATTTCTTCCCTAGCCTTCATCAATGAATGGGTGTTGCTTCAGTCAAACTGAGACCGTGGAAAGAGCCTGGCTTTAAAAGGCCAAGGTCTCCCACTGCATTGGGGTCATCTTCAGTTTCCTGATCTTTATCTAGCCACTGGACACAGAGGGGAAAGTGAAGCTGGTGCCCTGCCTCACTTAAATCCAATTCACTTGCATGTCATGGCATCATGTCCCTGAGTCATGGTCCTCTTCAAGAATGAAGAACAAACAAGGTCCTCCCTTGGGCACAATGCCTCTAAAGTTCAGTAGATGTGCTTCTGAAGGTGCCATGGGGAAAAAAATCACCCCTTACCCTATCATAATTCATTGTAGAGGAGAAAAGAGGTCTTGCTCTGGAGGCAGAGAACCTGGGTTTGAAACTGACCTTTGACAGGTAGTGACTAGGTGACCTTAAGCCAGTCCCCTCACTTCCCTGGGGCTCCATTTCCTCAACTATATAATAGTGGGAGTTGGCCTAAATGGTTTCTGGGGGCCCTTTTAACTCCTCGTTGTTGAATCATAACTGACTCTTCATGGCCCTGTTTGGGGTTTTCTTGGCAGAGGGGCTGGAGGGCTTTGTCATTTTCTTTTCCAGCTCATTTGACAGATGAAGAAATTGAGGCAAACTGAAAGATTAAGTGACTTGCCCAGGGTCACACAGCTAGAAAGTGTCTGAACTCACGAACCTGAGTCTTTCTGATTCCAAGACCAGTGCTCCTCTGTGTCCTCTGGAATTCTTGTTCCCTGGCAAACACTTCATTCTGGGCCCCCTCCTCTCATACTCCGTTCTTCATGACAGGGCCTGACTCCCCTCCAATGCCACCTTAGCCCTCGGTGGGCCTTCTCTTATGTACTGCCCCCACCTCTGTCACACTGCTCCTGGGAGGGTGGGGAGGCTGGAACACTCTGTGCCCCACCCCAGCCTCACCCCCCCCTCTCCCTCTGCCTCTACTCAGAACAATCCCTCTTTTGAAGTTCCCAAGTCATTCTCCTACCCAACATAAATATGGTGGCTGTTGTAGACTGGCCCTGGGTTGCTTTCCTTCCTTTCTCAGGAAGTTCGGCACCTGCCTCAGCATCTTCCCATCCTCCCCAGTTCAGGCCCTCAGACCAGGGGGCTTCCCAGCCTTCCAAGAGCTCAACCCCCTTGAAGTCCAAAAGCTCCCTCTTCACTCAGCCTTGGCCAAACACAGGGAGGAGTCAGTCCCATAGGATGGGTCACATATCACGTCTCTCCACTGTCCATGAGGATCCTACCTCCCTAAGGAGACCAGTACTGATATTGCCTTGCCTGACCATGTCTGTCTGCCTTCCCTCCTCTTCCTCTTCCTCCTCCTCCTCCATCTTTCTTCTCTATCCCCCCTTTCTGCCTTTTCTACCCCTTCTCTCTCTCTCTCTCTCTCTCTCTCTCTCTCTCTCTCTCTCTCTCTCTCTCTTTCTCTGTCTTTCTCTCTCTCTCTGTCTCTGTTCTGTCCCTACCATCTCTTTTCCTTTTGTTTCCATGGTTTCTTGCTCTCCCAGGCCTGTGATTCATGTGGAAGATGTCCTCTGTGGTGCTGGCAGAAGATGTGAGGCAGGAATAATTATAGCTCTCCTGGACCCTCCAGCCCTTGGTGAATACAGCATGAAGTAGCTCCCTGTGGCTTTCTCTTTCCACCAGAGGACCAGCAGTGCCAGCTCAAGGCACATAGTAGGCACTTACTAAATCAATATTTCTTGAGCTGACTTCAGTTTGCAGTGTAGACAGCGCAAAACCAAACCTCAACACAAGCATACAACAGTGAGCCCCAGCTTTCTGAGCTAGAAAAGGCACGGGAACTGCCAGGGCAATGCCGGCCATTACAGATGAGGACACTGTGGCCATCGTGGAGAGCAGGAGTGACTGCCCGGTCTCTCACATTCACTAGCGGTGGGGCCGGGGCGACTCCCTGACCCCTGTTCTTTCTACACAAGCTCAGGGAGGAGCGGGCAGGGAAGGGAAGAAGTGTTTCTGTAGCTCCTCCTGGGTGCTGGCCCGGGCAAAGCATTGTATAGGGAGGGACGCATTTGATCCTCCCAATCCTGGGAAGGTGCTGTTGTGATCCCCACTTTACACTGGGGGAAACTGAGGCAAGCAGGCATTCAGTGACTGGCCCAGGATCACCTAACTAGGAAGCATCTGAGGCTGGATCTGACCTTCGGTCTTCCTGACTGCAGGTGCCAGGATCTGTGGCCTCAACTTTAGGCAGCATGATCTCTCTAGAGACCATAGAGGCAGCAGGGTTTATACTGGAGTCACAAGGCTTTCATTCAAAGGCCCTTCGAAGCTGGTCATTATCCCGCCCCAGACTTTGATAGGGCCTCAGTCATCATCGAGTTCAGCCTGATCAAGGATCCCTTCTGGTAAGTGACTGTGTGGGCTGTGTGTGAAAGCCTCCAGCCCACTCTGGGGCACTGGGTTCCAATTCTGCACCTTCTCAAGAGCAACTACCTGGGCCCTGAAAGGGTTGCCCAGGGTCTTGCAGTCAGGAGGGGTCAGCCCTCAGAACCCAGCTCTCCCTGACGCTGAAGCCAGCTCTCCTTCCATTGGCCCGTAGCCAGCTCTCCTTCCATTGGCCCGTAGCCACCTCTCACACCATTCACTGAAAATGCCAGAATTCAAACCCAAGCTCCATCTGGATTATCTAAGGACCTGAGTCTGAAAGCCACTTCTGCCACTACACTACCAGGCAACTCTGTGGGCAGGTCTCTGGGCCTCTGTGTGCTCATCTGTCAAATGGGGGCAAGGAGGGTAGCCCAGGTGATCTCGGAGATTCCTCTGAATTCAAAGAGCACTGGTGTCTACTCTTTGGGCTGCTTCCCAGCAGTGCCCGTCAGAGCCCATCAGTCCCCACTCCCCAGGGCTTCTCTGGCAGCAGGGACCTGGCCCCTCTCTCCCCACCTTCATTTTTGCACCAACTCTTTCCTGGTCCATATTTGACACCCATGATGCAGATTCCAACTTTTAAAATAATAATAAAGACTGCTGCCTTGGGAAGCCTCTCCAGTATTGGGGGCAGAAAAACCCATCCTTCTCAGCTTCCCTTGTCTTCTAAGCCTCAGGACTCTTCATTCCGGTAACCGGCCACTTACTGCCCGTCTTCTATACAGATGTAACGTCGACAATGGGACCTAAGGAGGTTTTGCTATCTCCCCGTTGTTGGATTCCCAGGTGAGACGCGCAGAAACAGAAGCATCAAGGCATCGAGGCATGTGTGGAGGCTAGCGCTCTCTCGTCCTGTCTCCGCGCAGCTCCCGCAGCCTCCAAACTGCGGGGCTCATCCGCCAGACTCCATCAGAGAGCCGCCATTGGTCAATGGATCAAAGCTCTCTGGATCTAAAACAGATTTGATTTTGTTTTTCGTTTTGATGTCGCGGTCACGAGGCTGGATTGAAAACCAAAATACCAGGGAACTTTCTCCGGGAATCAAATGCATTTCGAGGGAGGTAGAGACTGAGGTTTCTTAATTTCCTGCCCAGGAGCCTTTGAGTTTGTCGTCTTCCAGAAGTGACCTCCGCAGCCTCTGGGAGCCGAAGTCCTCGCTCCGTTTGATCCTTGTTGAGCAGCGTCCCACACTCAGATCTTCACTCAGGAAGCCTTGGCTTTCATGGCCCCGGGCACCCTGGGAGCCCAGAATCTCTGGTGCTGGCTTCCTCGTCTTCTAAGGGGTTTGGCCAACGCTCATGGTTGCTTTTCCATTTATGGAGAGGATGTTGCTCTGTCACACAGATGGGAAGCTTCAGAGGACGAGGGCAGGCCAGCGCTCGTCTGGGGATGTAGCCAAAAGTGGAGCTTGCTCTGGGGGCTGATGCAGGAACATGTGGGACATCTGTGAGTCAAGTGGAAGGCAGCAGCCATTCTGAGAGGCTTCTCAGAAAACAAGGTCAGGGCGGAAGGCAGACCCAATGGAAGCAAAAAGGTCAAAGCTGGGAGGGATAACGGGAAGACAGAACCATAATCCAGGAAGATCTTAATAAGCTAAAGCCACGGGTGCAATCTCACAGACTCCAGCTTAACTGTTATCAATGTCAAGTTCAGCATGTTGGCTCAAACAATCAGTGGCATAAGTACAAAATAGAAGAAATGTGATTAGAGAACAGGTCATGTGTTGCAGGTCCACCCAAGGTCCAGCCTCAGGTGTGTGCGGAGAAGTAGGTGAGAGGATGGTTCAGGAAAGAACCATGAACTCCATTTAATGATTATAAAAGTTTATTGTTATGCTATTCAGTGGGTAGGAGGGCTTAGGAAGCCTGCGAAAGTACAGGAATTAGGAATGCAGGTTATATAACCATAATAACATAAATCAGGCATCAGTTATGCTAACTAGGTGAATAAGGGTGGTTTTAGGGAGGAGTTAAGGAGTGGTCAGTGCTTAAAGGGACATGCACTTTTCATATCTACTGTGTAGGCATATTACCCATAATTCACTGGGGAAAAGCGACCAGGAGGTGTGGTTTTTGCCTTGAAACCTCACCTAAGTCCACTAGCAGTCAATTCTAACTGAGAGGTGCCCAGTCTGTTGCCCATCAGTGTCCTGTTTGACAACATGAATGTTGGAGGCTAGACTAACTGGGGATCCAGGATGTGCCTAATTGGAGAGGAGTTAGCTTACTGATAGTGCATTGAAGGATTCATAGGTGCGACTGACCACTAGAACAAGGGAGCTTTACATTTCTCTGATTGCCTATAGAGGGTTGGGTGAAGGATTCATAATATGGCTTGTTATTGTAACAAGCAGGGTTAATGGCAGCTCAGCAGAGGCTGCTCAGGGAAGAAGCAGAGTTAATGGTTGTATGGCTGGGGGAGGTGTAACTTTACAACTGAAGTTGCAACTGGATGTTACAGACATAGGCACCCCAACACCCCATCAACAGGGTTGATAATCTAATAAGAGACTTGTCTTTTTTAGGTATCTGAAATTTGGGGGCAAAAGCCCTGGTTGGGGTCAGGATCTCAGACAAGTCTTTTAAAGTGTATTCCCCAGGGTGCCAGCTTTTTCAGGCCGCAGACACCTGGCAGGGGCACATCAAAATCTTTATCTGAGTCCTGACATCTGTTTCTGAGGCCCAGCTCAGTCAGGAGAGGAATAATCTGTTTGTTTTCGTAGAGAAGGAACCTGAGATAAGTCAGCAGTGAGGTACAGCAGACAGGAAAGAGGATGAAGCCTGAGGCTGTATTCAGACTTCTTGTCCAGGAGAGAGGACCTTCGGGGCAGGAGGGAGGGGCAGAGTCCTGAGAACAGCAGGACAACCAGGTTGTCTGGAAGGGAGAGACCTAGAGGGGGATGACGGGCAAACAACCCAGAAAAAGTGCTTGTTCCTGAGGACCACAGGGAGCCCAGGGGGGCAACACAGTGAGACCTGAACTTTGGGAGTTTGGGGGAGCTCAGAGGGGACAGCCACCACCTTGAAGGTTCATCCATTCCTCGCAGTTTGCTTCTTCCCCAGTTACCAACTCCTCCTTGTGTGTATTTCTTTTTAAACACCAGCGCCTGGTGCTGACGGCATCAGACTTAAGGCATCAGACTTAGCGTGGACTCTGGTCTCCTGTCCTCTTCATTCTCCCAGCTTTGCTCTGGAAGGGTCTGACAAAAGGAGTCTCGTCTTCCAAGACCTTAAAAACCCGTTCTAAAGTGCCAACAAATCCAAGAGGCCCTCAAAGGTCAGTTTGTGAGCTAATTCAGGGCAGAAATTCTGAAAGAATAGAAAAGTGTCTCAAACAGCAGCAAGGGAAAAATTAGACTTTTGAGGATATGGCCCCACCAGTTTATTAGCTGACCTTGTCAACACCATCAGGTCTTCAGGGGAAAAAAGCCAGTGCCCAAGGGCAGATCCTTGTAGGAGAGGGCAGCAGACTGGCTTCTGAGATCCCACTGGCACAAGTGTCTGCCCAGTTTTTTTTAAGGGTATTGAGCACGAAAGAAGATTCCTCTGTGTTTATTGCTTTTGGATTACCCAAAATGAATTGATAGAGAATGAATGAATGAATGAATGAATGAATGGATGGATGGATGGGTGAATGAATGAATGAATGAACGAACGAACAAATGAACAAATGAACAGTATTTGGCCCATTGGCTCTCCCCTAGCCAGACACCAACCCAGGGTAAGATCACTACAAGGTGATTTCAAGCAATCAATCATTCAATCAATCAAGACAGCTTTCTTCAGGGATTATCATGATCAAAAGAAGTAAAAAGCAGGGAAATGTGTACATGTGTGTGTATGTGTGTGCATGTATGTAGCCCCAAGGTGACTGCGGAGGGTTTTCAAACTGGAAGGAGTCTCAGCAGCCATTGAGTCTAAGCTGGGCCCTAAATCCCAAAGGTGCCCTGGCTGGTCTACTGGCTGACCAGCCTCTGCTCAAAGACCTCCATAGAGGCAGCCCATTCCCAGGTCTGCCCCTTCCCCCCAGGCAGGACTCCTGCTGCTGTTGCCCTCCAGGTTGGGCCAGCAGAACCAGGCTCATCCCTCTTCCCCAGGACAGCTTCTCGGGCATGGAACTTGGCCAGCGTGCTCCTAGACACACACACACAAACACACACACACACACACACACACACACACACACACAGAGTCTTCTCTTCCAATGGCCCTCCCGAGGCCCCTCACTCACCTGGTTGCCCTTCTCCAGATTTTCTCTGTTTCTCACTCTCTCTTCTAATCCTTGGCCTCAGAACTGGACACAATGGATAGATGTGCTCTCAAAGTCCAAGTGGTCAGTCCTCTAGCAGCCCTGGCTGTGGGTCCCACGGCTGCTCTGGCCTTCATCATAACCTTCACATGGTTCCCGTGTGTCCTGTATGGACCCATCTACACACACCCCATCTCCTTCATTACAGTGTAAGCCCCTTGAAGGCAGGGGCTACTTTGCTTTTGTCCTAACCCAGACTGCCTCCCATAATGCCAAGTACACAGCAGGGATACCTAATAGCAAGCCATGAGAACCAAAGGCGGGACAATTCCTCAAGTGGGCATTTATTGAGCACCTACTGTATATGGGGGGGGACAGGTTGGAGCAAAGCACTGGGATTACAGAGACAAAAGGGACTCCCTCTCATTCTAATGGGGAGACACCATGTGCACAGTTAGGGCCTGGAGCCAGGAACAGGCTTATAGTTCTGTGGCAGAGAGAACCTCCAAATCGGAAGCATCTCTCCCAATGCAGGGTCTGGGCCAGAGTGGGCTGGCCCAAAAGCTTGAGTGACTTTTCTGGAGTTCCCTATGGGGGTACCCAGAGGCTGTTTAGTCCAATCAAGGAAGCTGAGGCCAGGGAAAGTGCCCAAAGCCACAAAGGTAGTGAGTGCACTTCCCACTGCACCACGAAGCCTCCAGAGGCTCTGAATTGAACCCAGATTCTCTTTGGGCCAAGCTCAGTGTTCTGTCCACCAAGTTCCTAAATTGGAACTGATATTCTCAAAAAATTCCTGCCAGCATTGCCATCCCATGGTTGTCGATGGGACACCCACAAAATGTTCACCCTCTAGAAAAGGGGAAAAAACATCCTTGAAGAAGGACCAGGAAGGATGCCCATGAGGCCATGGCACCATTTCTGGACTTCGCTAGCTTAGGTCAGTCTCTGCCCTCTTGTTCCTTTCTCTCATCTCAGGGCAGCCGAAGGAGATGAGGGTTTGGAGTAGACGGGCAGCTGGACCTGCGTGCCAGTCCTCGGACCTCTGAGACTGTTGCTTAAGCCCTGTCTGCCTCACGCTATTAATCCCATCTTGGGGTGTGTAGTATTGGGCATCCCTCTGGCAGATGCCTCTTGGGGATGGGAAGGAGTCATTCACACTGACTTGCCAAGTCTTCTTCCTACAAAGGAAGGGTGGGGGCTGGGGCCTGGGGGCTGAGGTCGGAGATTGAGAGCAACATTCTGCTGTCACTGGGTTTGCTTAGAGGGGCAAGCTCAGAGAGTTAAGCTTGGCCCACGTGTTCTAGGACAGCCGTTGGGGGCCCACCGTGTGCCTAGATGCTCTGGGAGCAGCCCAGAAGCCCATTCCATTTCTGGATCCCAGGATGCTGCTAGTGAACTCTTCCTGAGCCCCCTGTCTTGTCTGACTGCTCCTTCCCATCTTCTCTACTGCCCTCTTCTCCAGCATCCTTCCCTGCAGACCCCAGGGATCTTCCTGGATCCCCTTTTGGTCTTTCTCTAAGATGTCTCTCTCAGGAAGCACATCTGCCCCCAGAGAACTGAGTCCAGCCGTCTTCTTCCCATGGGCGGCTCCCAAATGGGTCGAGCCTGTCTTTGTCTCTCCCTGGAGCACCAGCCCCACCCCGTTCATAGCTACCTTCCCTTGGTACTGGCACCCCCTTGGTGCCAGCCTTCATGACCTCATGTCTGGACCACTGAAATAGCTGCTGAGGGTCTACCTGCCTCAGTTCTCTCCGCCCTCCTGTCCATCATCCTCCAAGATAACTGGGCTCTTTAAAAGTGCCTTCTTTATGAATTCCATAAACATCAACAAACACAAGCGTTTGCACAGGCAAAGAATAATGAAAAAGGAGAGTTGCCTGGAAATGCGACCTTTCTTTGCAGTTTGGTTTCTGGTGTACATCCAACATCCAGTGACAGCAGCGTGCCCCTCCTCTGCATCCCTGCCCCTCCTCTGCATCCCCACACTGCTCCCCCAGGATCCCTTTTGTGGTTTGCTTTTCTTCATTTGTTATTTTGAATTTGACAAACAGTCGTGTACAAAGAATCACAGGAGAGGATGGTCTATGAGGCTGAGGCTCTGTTCCCTTCAGTTGGGGGCTTAAGTGAATCTTCAATTGACTGTGACAGTGACAGTAACAAAGCCACCAGCTCATCTGCGTGCCCCTGGACATCCTCCAGCCTCCTCAGGATCGTTCTAAATGTCTCTCTAGTGCTCCTTCTCTTCCTCTTTGTGGTTGGGTCTCACTCATTATCTCTTTACTCCCAAGTGAGCCTCCCCACTCCTCCTTAAAAAGTAAGACCCCCATACCATAAAAATAGAAGCAGAACAAGCCTCCCATCCCACCCCCCACCAGCGGCTGTGTCTGAGGATGGATATCACAGCTGTGACCACATGCACGGCATTCTAAGGGCTCTCTTCTTTAAAAAGGAGAAGGCGGGACAAGGACAGCCTCCAGGACCCTCCAGCATCCTTCTCTTTCGAGTAAGGGGATTGGTCGGGATAGTGGACGGGCCTCTCAGTTCTAGCACTCTAAGGTTTGCAGGCACACACACCATCTCCCCCCACCCTTATAGCTCTCCTTTCTCCCAACTGTCTGTGCATTCTGGGGGACTTCAGCCCTCACTAGCTCTTGGGTGTCCTCATCTATGCTGGAACTTTCTTGAGGATGGAAACTAGGTCTGATGCTTTTTCCATCTCGCCCACCCCCACCCCAGGGCCTAAAACATAACTGAGGCTTAAAAAATGCTTGTTGGTTGACTGATGAATTCATTAAGCAACTAATAAGTTGACAGAAGGAAACTGGGTGGTCTTCTGGTCCAGAATGGAGGCTTCTCTAGCACAGGGAGCAAGCATTCCTTTAAGCTTTTGTATCCCGGCATCGCACCAGAATAAAAGTGCAGCACACCTTTAATCAAGGCTTGTCCAGTGACTGGTTGATGGTGTGACATAGAGATTCTCGCTCCTGCTCTGAGCATTCACAGCCTCCATTCTGGTGGCCACTGAGGGGATGCCAGGGGCTGGCTTCAAGCCACATGTGACAAATCTGCAAAGAGGCTCCCAGTTTGGTTGTTGATGATTCGTGGTACCACACCAGGTAGAGGAGAAGGCAGCTTCTCGCCATTGGCCGCCTTGGATGCAGTTCTCCAGGCAGCAAGATGTGATCTCGGTGAGCAGAGAACAACCCTTCTCTCCCCAGTCATAAAGGCCTTGGGGCCAGCCACTCTCCCCATGGATTACAGGCTTCTTTCCTTTGACATGGACCTTGTGCACATTGAAAAGTCTTGAGAGGAGTGCTCTCTAGAGTCAAAAGGGAATGGGCAACAGGAAGAGTGAATCCTCTCACAGCACAGTGCAATCACCACCAAGAGAAGACTAGTGGAAAGAAGATGGAGGTCATCTACGAGATAGCACAGCATTCAGTTCTGAGGCAAAAATGTGAAATGACATTGGCAGCATTGCCAAACTGCCGTGGCTTGACAAGGCTTAGCTAAGGGCCTTCCAACAGATCTCCATGGCTGCTAGAAGCGAGCCTCTGCCTTCTGATCCCTCCGTAGCGTGAGCTGTGGTTCTTCCAGGATCATCATGCCCTTTGCTGTTAGAAAGCAACAGCCTGTCCCATACATGCCTTATGTTGGCACACTGGGCAGCTTTTTTTTCACCTTTTTTATTTCCTGTGAAATTCCTTAGACTTTGAGCCATTACTATTGCATCGTGTTCCTAGTAACTTTCCCCGGGATGCTGAGGTACAGGTGATGCTCAATGTGTCTTTCCTTAGCCATGAGGCTGGTGCGGATGCATATACCAACGGCTCTTACAGCAGGAGAAGTGAGTGTGTCTGGCCCTGAGAGTCTTAGCTGACCCAAAGCTGATGGGCACTAAGAAATGCTTATTGATTGATTGATTGATTAGCTGAGACTTAGGACCTCACAGCAGGTGAGGTGTTATTAACACGCTAGGTGTTAATATCCCCACTTTACAGGTGAGGAAACAGGCTGAGGCTCGCTCATGGTCAGAGTCTAACTATCAGAAACTGGCTTTGAAAGGGTCTTCCTGATTCGAATTCCAAGGGAGAAGCTACAGGCACTCAAAAGCTAGTGCTCAAGGCGGGATGAGATCTCCAGACCAGAAGGGAAATGGCCTTCCTCTTTTTATCTCCTCTTCATTCCATCCCCCACCCACCAAAGTGCTGTGTTTCCCATCAAAAATGTCCAAATGTGAGTTAAGTTGCCTGCATGAGGCCAAGAGGTCGGAGATGGTCCTCAGCTTTTCACATTCTTGACCAGCAGATCTCAGTGGGAATCTGGTGTGAGATGTCATGAGGACAATATGCTGAGTCACCAGGTCTCTACTGTGGCCCCTGAACACCCAGGGGATTCACACTGATGGAAATCCCCAGCCCCAGAGTCAGAAGAATGAGCTGTGAGCCTGCCTGGGATTACTCTGAGTAACATCCCAGGAAGGCCACACCCTCCAGTGGCTCTCCACCAAGGAAGAGCTGGAAGGGCCAAGGGGCAGCTGGATGACCGTGGACAATGTTCTTCCCCCTCTGTGTCTCAGTCTCCTCTTCAGGCAAGTTTCCATAAATCCATGAGCCTCTTAAAAGAAAGTGAGAAAATCTTCCTCTTGGATTAGAGAAACATGAAAGTGGGAAGGATTGGTGATGAGTAGAGTCTTTCAGAAAAACTGCCCTTCTGAGAAAGAAAAGGAAAAAAACAGGGGGTGTCCAAGCTTTTCCTCCTTCCCAGTCCTGAGGATGGTACATTTAGAGCTGGAAGAAAACATGTGATCCATCTTGTCCAGCCCCTTCTCATTCTACAAAATGCACACAGATGTTACAGGATCAGAAAGTGACCTCAGAGGCCATCTAGTCCAACCCCACCATCTTACAAGGGAAAAACACAAGGCCTTGGGAGGCTCTCGTGCTAAAGTCCCACAGGCAATAAGTGGCTGAATCAGGATTCAAACCCAAGACCTCTGGCTCCAATTCCAGGGTCTTTTCTGCTGTCCAACTTGCCCACAGTCTCACAGCTAATGAATGGTAAAGTTGGTTCCAAGTCCTCTCCCAAGCAGTATGTAAGGAAAGGCAAGAGACCAAAGGATCTGGCTTCCTGGACCTTTGGCAAGATTCAATCCACAAGTCAGTAATCTTTATTAGAGGCCTTCCATGTGCAAGGTACATAAGCAAGGGATCAGCCACAACTACGTATGGGACACCTAAAGATTAACAAGAGTAGCCCTGCCTGGTCATGTTTTTGAGAATGCTTTGCCCTGAGAAGAGCAGGGCACACTTCTGAAGGGATGCTCCCAGAGCTGGGGACACCACCCCAGGAGAGGAGCAGTGGCCTTCCTGTCCCTCCTCTCTAAGGCAGCGGTTCTCAACCTGTGGGTTATGTTCAATTTGTAACAATGAAAATACATCCTGCAGATCAGATAGTTACATTACAATTCATGACAGTAGCAAAGTTACAGTTACGAAGTAGCAACGAAAATGATTTTATAGTTGGGGGGTCACCACATGAGGAACTGTCTTAAAGGGTTGCAGCATTAGGAAGGTTGAGAGCCACTGCTCTAAGACATCAGTCACACAAAACCAGGGAAGGATAAAGAAAAGAAAGAAAACTGCAGGTCAATGACAATCATGAATACTGATTCAAACTTTAAAACCAGATCCTGGCCAAAAATAGTAAGGTTATGGCTACTTATCCCAAAAATTATTCTTTATGATAAATTTGGATTTATACTAGGCATGTAAAGATGATTCAATATTAGGAAAACAATTTTTAAATCACATTAAAAACACTCAACAGCTGCAGAACCGCACTCATGTTATAAACCATATAAAGCATAGGCACAGAGGAACCACACAGGTTGACTTGGCCTATCCATATGAGTGTGTGTGTGTGTGAGTGTGTGTGAGTGTGTGTGAGTGTGTGTGTTAGTGTGAGTGAGTGTGTGTGTGAGTATGGGATTGTGTGTGTGAGTGTGTGTGTGTGTGTGTGTATGTGTGTGTGTGTGTGTGTGAACCACCTTCACCAGGTCCTCCCAAATTCCCACCTCCTTAATGTAGATGTCTGGGCTCTTTCCTCACCTCCCTCTCTTGGCCTTCTCATTAGCACCCATGGTTCAATTCCTAACTCCATGGCCTCCAGCCCTGACTTCTCTTCACACATGCAGACTCTCAGCTCCAACAGCAACCAGGTGTCTCCCCCTGGATGAGGCACCAACAGTTCAAACACAGTAGGTTCAAAACCTAACTCATTCTCTTTCCCCCAAACCCTCTCTTCCTGCTGGTTTCCTTCTTCCTGTCTGTGACACTGCCAGTAACTTGCTCACTTATATTGAGGTTTTTGGTTTTTGTTTATTTTTTAAATCAACAAAGAAACATTTATTAAGTACCAAAGGTGAGCCAGCATTGTGCTAGGCACCCAGTGAGGGTACATAACCAAAGAGGGGGTGCTAGGTGATGCAGCAAATAAAGCACTGACCCTGGAGTCATGAGTTCAAAACCCGGCCTCAGACACTTAACACAAAAAACTAGCCGTGTGACCTTGGGCAAGTCACTTAACCTCAATTGCCCTGCCCCCCCAAAAGGAAAAAAAAGAAAAAAAACAGAACCAAAGAGGAAAATGACAGGAAGCAGAACTATGTGAAGCAAAGAGAGGTTTGTATTAAAACCGCCTGCATTGCTAACCTTGGGGGTCCTGGCTCCTCCATTTACTACCATGTGACCCAATGTGCCCCCTCACCTTTCTGGGCCTAAGTCTGTAAGGCTGTGTCTATAAAATGAGTTAGCTGCCCAGAAGAGTAAGTAATCTAATGTAGGTTATATGAGTGCAATCGTGAAAAACGTTTCCATGTGAGTCATTTTGTGGAAGAAAACTTGAACCAAAAAAAAAGGAAGGAAAGAAAGGGAAAAGTTGTCTGCTTCAGTCTGCATTCAGATACCATCAGTTCTTCCTCTGGAGTCAGAAAGCATTTTTCATCCTGAGTCCTTTGCGATCTTCTCTCGATGGTCATATTGCTGAGAAGAGCTAAGTCAGTCATAGCTGATCATCACACAATGTCGCTGTTGCTGTTAGTGCACAATTTTCTCCTGATTCTGCTCACTTCACTCTGCATCAGTTCATATAAGTCTTTCCGGGTTTTATTATTATTAATTATCTGCTTGTCATTTCTTTTAACACAATAGTATTCTATCAAAATAATATATCACAACTTGTTCATCCATTCCCCAATGGATGGGTATCCACTCAATTTCTTAGCTATCACAAAAAGAGATGGTATAAATATTTTTATACAAATACGCTCTTTTCCTCTTTTTAAAAATTTCTTTGGGATGCAGACCTAGTAGGTTATGGCTGGATCAAAGGATAGGCACAGTGTGATTACCCTTTGGGCATAGTTCCAAATTGTTCTCCAGAATCACTGGATCAGTTCACACCACCAACAATGAATTAGTTTTCCAATTTTCCCACATCTCCAACATTTGTCATTTTCCTTTTCTATTATGTTAATCAATCTGATGGGTGTGAGGTGGTACCTCAGAGTTATTTTAATTTGCACTTCTCTAACCAATAGTGATTTAGTGCATTTTTCATATAACTAAATATAGTTTTGATTTCTTCCTCTTAAAACTGCCTGTTCAATCTATAAGCATATGGAAAAATGCTCTAAATCACTTTTGATTCAAGAAATGCAAGTCAAAACAACTTTGAGGTACCACATCTCACCAGTCAGATTGGCTAAGATGACAAAACAGGAAAATGACAAGTGCTGGAGAGGATGTGGAAAAATTGGAACACTAATGCATTTTTGGTGGAGTTGTGAACAGATCCAGCCATTCTGGAGAGCAATCTAGAACTATGCCCAAAGGGATATAAATAAGTGCACACCCTTTGACCCAGTGATACCGCTTCCGGGGTCATATCCCAAAGAGATCAAAGAAGTGGGAGAAAGATCCATATGTACAAAAATATTTATTGCAGCTCTCTTTGTGGTGGCAAAAAATTGGAAATTAAGGGGATGCCCATCAATTGGGGAATGGCTGAATAAGTTGTGATATATGAATGTAATGGAATATTATTGTGCTATAAGAAATGGGGAGGAGATGGACTTCATATTCACCTGGAGAGGCTATTACAGACTGATGCTAAGTGAGAAGAGCAGAACCAGGAAAAATTTGTACACAATCATTGACACATCGTATGTGTGATGACCAACCTTGATAAACTGGACTCTTCTCAGCAATGCAAAGTTATAAGACAATTCTACAAGTCTCAGAATAGAAGGAGAGTCTATATTCAAAGAAAGATCTAGAAAGAACAGAGTTTAAATGGAGACTGAAGCAATACATGCTGTCGTTCTTTTTCATGTTTGGTTTTCTTTCTTCTTTCCCATTGTTCGCTCCATTGGTTACAACCCTTCTATACAACCAGACCAACGTCCATTGTGAAAGTATTTGCAGATCCAATACTTGATTGAAAGCTGCCATGGGGGGGGGGGTGGCAGAGGGAGAGGAGAAAATCTGAAACTCAAGGGATTGTGGGACTGAATCTTGTAAACTAAAAGTAAATAAATAAATCAGTGAGAAAAAACTACCTGTTCACATCATTTGACCATTTATCAATAGGGGAATGGCTTGTATTCTTGCAAATTGGACTCAGTTTTCCATATATTTGAGAAACAAGGCTTTATCAAAAACTCTTCCTATAAAAATTTCCTGCCATCTTTCTGCTTTCCCTGTAATCTTGGTTGCATTGGTTTTGTTTGTGGATTACTCCACCTTTTCAAATTTTCTCAGCTTTCTCATATTCCCTCCCTCACACACAAAAGTCAACACCAGGTAGGGGTAGGGCTTGGCTTCCATTCCTGATTGTCATGTTCACACACAATTTGTGCCCCCTTTGGGGTGCATACTAGGTCCTATCATTCCCAAGATCAACCAGATTATAGCCACGGGACTGATAACTTGTTCTTCCTCCAAAGACTTTTAGGAGGTCTGTCTGGAACTTTGCCCTTCCTGGGACACCTACCCAAGCCCAACTTGGGCTGTGACATGGGGTCATCCCAGACCCACAGCTCAGCTGTACCAGATAGGCTGAGCAGGAGAGTCCTGGGGTCCTGACTTGAATCTGGTTGGTCAGGAATGGATTGGGGACAAGGGAATAAATACTGATTACAGACTGGAATTCTGGGCATTGGGCCCCAAACACTCCTCCTCCAGTGGGGTCAGAGGAGGGAAATCCACCCTCCATGGCAGTGCCGCACTTTACAACCAGCAGCCAACATGCATCCAATAACCCCCAGCATTTCCAGGTCATGTGGTTCCCACAACAGCCCTGTGAGATCAGAAGAGGTGGGATCATAGGACCATCGAAACTGTGTTAGAAAGGACCTTAAAAGCAACCATGTACAATCTTTCCTTTTTACAAATTAAGAAAATGAGGCACAGAGCCATCAAGAGACTTTCCCAGAGTCACTGAAGTGGAATTTTAATGGGATTTGAACCAGTTCTTCCTGCCTCCAGGTCCAACGTTCTAACATTGTACTACCTCTATGAAGAACTTAGAATAATCTAGCCCAGCCTGCTCATTTTATTTTTTTATTGAAATAAAGATATAATTTATTTTTCCCATACAAGTTCACAGACCCCTTAGGACTCTATAGACCCCAGGTCAAGACCTTTTTTAATTTAAATTTTGAATTTTTATATTTTTTATTTTTCAGCATTCATTTCCACAAGGTCTTGAGTTGCAAATTTTTCCCCATCTTTCCCTTATCCCCACCCCAAGATAGGGAGCCTGCTGAATACCCCTTCTCTCAATCTTCTCTCTCTTATATCCTTCCCCATCCCTGCCTCTAACTTTCTAGTAGGGCAAGGTGGATTTCTGTACCCCAGTACCTGTATATCTTATTTCCCAGTTGCATGCAAAAGAAATTTTTTTTAACATTTGTTTTTAAAGATTTGAGTTCCAGAGTCTTTCCCTTCTTCCCTCCTCACCCACCCCCACTGGGAAGACAAGCAGTTCACCATAGGCTGTACATGTACAATTACGCAAAACATTCACATAGTGGTTATATTGTGAAAGACTGACTGAATTTCCCTCCATCCCATCCCACTCCCCATTTGTTCTGCCTTCTCTCTTCAGAGCCCCATAGTTAAGTGGGTTCCAGCCCCACCCAGCCCAGTGAAGGGGACAGCTGTTCTCCCTTCGGACCAGCCAAAGAAGGAGACTTGTAAACGTCCCAAACCTCACATCCCCCGCTCGGACAAATGCCCTTCCGTACATTGCAGCCCCCTGTTTCCCATGCTGCCCCTTAGTGGGTGTCCAAGGCCCCACCAAACACCCCCAGTCCACTTATTTATAACTGCTGAATAATGCAGAACAGTGGGTCCCTGTGGAGGGCTGGCTTTATTTGGCCAGCAGGCCTGAGGGGTACAGGATTAATTTAATAAGCCCAGGACCAACAATAAAACCAGTGTGGTTTTTCCTGTGGCTTTGCCAGAGTTCTTACTTCATGGGATGTCAGGGCTTTTGGTGAGAAGACAGGGAAAGGAAAATCAATGCCCACATGGAAAAAGTGCCATGGCCTTGCCTTCAGAGTGGGAATCATGGAGGGGGAGGGCCATGAAGGGGAGGTGGAGGTCTGGGGCAGCACAGGGGCCAGGAGTGGAGCAGTTCAGGCTCCCTGGCAGGGCTGCCCAAGGGGGAGGGGCCCCTTTGCTGAGGGAGCTTTCTTCTCCCTCCTGTTTCTCTGGTGATGGCAGAAGCAAACAAAGACGTCTGGATCACCTGGCTCCCACCGGCAGGCCAAGGGGGACGTGCTGGCAGCTGGAAAGGGGCTCAGGGGCTATCGCTGTTAACTCCTTCACCACCACTGAACCCAGGCCTGGCCCCAGCTGCTTGGGCCTTTCGGGGAGTGCCCAGGGATGGTCAGCCATGCCCATGGGGCCCATGACCTCTGTCCCCTCCAGGCCACCAGAAGGGGCTCTGCCAGGACCTAGAGAACATGTCCCCTGTGGGGCCTGAGCCCCTTCAGCCCCAGGGCCTCTGTGTCCTCTTCTTCAAGTAGAGGGACTATCTTAGAGGGCCTCTGAGATCCTTCCAGTCTGGCTACAATCACCTCTATCACCCAAGGCAAGTTACTTCTCTCTACATCTATAAAAGGGAGCGTGGGTCTAGATCCTGGCCCCAGAGATTTAGAGATGGAGAAGCTCATTGTACTGATGAGGAGGCTTGGAACCATGGGAGAAGGCTTCCTAGCCAGGAAGAGGGGCCGTTGGAGCGTGATTCTTCTTGACCCCAAGTCCTACCCATCATACCACACTGTCCCAAAGCCACCTGGAAAGCTCCTTCCAGCTCAGACTCTGCTCCTAGGAAAGGCTGCCTGGGGCACTTGAAGTCTGGGGCCAGGTTCTGGCCTGCTCCTACCTGCTTGTGAACCAACAAGACACTACATCTCTCTGCCTTGGTTTCCTCATCTGTGAAATTAGGAGTATAGATTGGAAGACCTGGAGGACCCTCTCAGGTCTATATAGAACTGTGATCCTCTGCCCTGAGTTCAAATCCCAACACTGATACCATCCACCTCCATGACACTGAGGAAGGCCCTTCGCCTGTGGGACCTTCACTTTGTCCTCTGCAAAAAGTGGGCATTGCCCCAGTGGCTTCTGGGGTGTTCACCTGCCCTGGGTCTGTGACCTATGAACCTTCAGGCCTGGTTTTCATCCTGGTGGTACCAAGAGCAGTAGCAGGAAACTTGAGAACCCGAGAGGCATGTGAGAAGGGAAAATGGACAGACAGCAGTCTGTCACTGAGTGGCCATAAACCAAGGGGGAAGTTCTTCCACCTGTGGAAAAGGAGCCTAAATCGGAGCCTAAACCCCCTGACTCCCAGGCCCTAAAAGCCAAGGGGGCAGCCCCAGGGGAGGGGTCTCCAGGCCCTTGGGTCCCCCTGGGCTACTCCCTCGCAATCGCCTCCCAAGTATCCTGGAGAGGCCGGCTCTACCACTTCCACATGAGGATGTCAGTACCTTCCAGGGTGCTGGGGGTCCTGCCTTTTGGGGTTTTCCTTTGACACATCACAGCCATCGCTAGACCATCCTCACATTAAAATCTAAGGATTCTCAGTGTGGACGTTAGACAAGGACAAGGCTGGTGTAGACTGGATAAGAGTCATTAAAAACATGTTTCTTGCTCTAAGATCCCCAAAGTGTCCTCAAGTAAAGTCCCTGAGACCCTTCTAAATGTCTCTGAGGATGCTGGTAGGATGAGGAGGGGCCTGGGGAAGGCACCAATGAGGGGTGATTGAAGGACCTGGCAAGTGGTTAACCTAGGAAAGAGAAGTCTCAGGAGTACTGGGGAGAGTTTTCAAGGATTTGGGAGGGGCACATGAGGAAGGTGATCCCTTAGTGAACAAGGAACGCTTCCAGTGAAGCTGTTGACAAAGGGTCATCCAACCTGGCCTTGAAAGAGAGCCCAGAGCTGCCTCTGAGTGAGAGGAGGGAGGTCCAGGAAGGAAGGTCAGCCGTGTTAGGCTCATCCCCGGAGGGCAGAGCCAGGAGCTACATCAAGCAGCACTTCCGCACCGCAAGTGCCAAGGCCAAGTCCCGCGCTTACTTGGGGGCCTGTGGAAGGGCTCTCCACAAGCAGGTCAGGGGTGGGCTGAACCAGAAGCTCCCGGCTCCTTCCAGCTCGGAGGGTCCAAGGTCATGTGGGAGGGAACTCAAAGCCAGAAACATTCTCTAACTCAGCAATGGAGCCAGGCCTGGAGTGAAGATGGGTCATTGTGAAGGGTCTCAGTCTTTGACCTGGGGTCTGAGCTCACTTAGTCTGGCTTCCAAACCCATGAGCCAATGAAAACCACTCCCTCCAAGGGGCTGGGTGAGCTCCTGATCACACAATCCAGCCACTTTCTTCCTGACCTCTCTGCTGGTGCCCGTCTCCACCTGGAGGCCCTCTCCCCTTTGGGTTTCTGGGGCACCCTCTCTCCTTGGGTCTCTTCTTCCCTCTCTGAACACTCCTTCCCTGTCTTCTTTGCTGAACCCTCTTCCAGATCCTGCCTTCTAACCAAACTGTCCCCAAATTCTGGGCCTTCTCCTGTTCTCTCTACGCTCTCTTGCTTGGCAGTCACATGAGCTTCAATGGGTTCCGTTATATCTATACAGATAACCCATAGACCTATAGACCTGCAACTCGGTGCAGCTAATAGGTATCAGAATCCGCACTTGGCCCCAGTCTTTGGGCCCTAGAACCCTGATCCTTTCCACTACATTGCACCAGCTTGAGAGGAAAGCAGCAGAGTGGTGGGTCGGGATGGTGAGAGCTCACTCATCGGTCCCAGCAGAGCCTGGCAGCGTCTCTTGCTGAGACACCCTCCTTTCCAAGGGAGGCCCATGGAGGGGTGAGGCCCAACAGACCATGGCTCTCCAGGGGATGCTGATCTTGGAGCCATCTGGTCCTCCTTCCAAGCTGGGGAACCTCCTAGTTCTCTGTACCCAAATAAGAGGTACTGAGTGCAACTCTTCTCCAGGAATCACAAGGGGCCAAAGCTTGTGCTAAGGCCCACTGTGTACCCAGCTCCAGACCAGGGCCCGAGGACTTGGGAATGAGAATCAGCATCTGCCATCTTGGCTGCTTGGCTGAGTTCTAGGAGTGTGAGAACCAAAGCGATATCATAGGAAGTACACTGGAAACACAGAGACCTGGACCGGCAGCCTGGCTCTGCTGCTAATTAGTTGTACGACTTTGGGCCAGTCCCCTCCCCCATGCTGGGCCTCAGTTTCCTCATCTGTAACCTGACCTCCAAGACATCTTCCAGTCCTAAGTCTCAAGCATCTACTTTTGAGCTCAGATTGGAGCCGATGTGTCTGAATGGAAAAGGTGAGCCCATCGGCTGGGCTGGGTGCCCCCCAACCCCACCTTGAGAGCACCAACGCAGAATTGTTGAATTAAACCAGCCCCAGCTGAAGTGGACTTTCCACATGACTCATAGCAGCAGGCAGTCCCACTGCCCGCAGTCCACACACACACTCATTAGTGCCACCTCCTCTGAGGCTCTTTAACAAGCGGCTGAATTTCCTGTAAACGTGGGCTCTGGGTGGCCAGCCTGTGGCCGGCTGCCATCAGGGCTGATTGCATTCATGTCCCAGGACTCTCGAGAGGCTGTTGCTCTCACATCTCACCCTTTTCTATCAGGGAGTGAGTCACAGCTCTCTAAAGGGGGGCTGTACGGGACCCTGGAGCCACTGCAGGTCCGTAGATTCCAGGAAACTCGCCCTGATTTGGAGGGTTGCTCCAGGGGACCTGGCACTCCCCAGGGCTGGGCCCAATGGCATCGCCACAGCTTTCCACACATTCATCCGGAGCTGCTTATGTATCTCTGGGGTCTTGCATACACTTGGATTTCTAAGTGCATCTACTTACCCCTGCTCCATCTCTGTGACCAGAAGGCCTTTATCCCCAGGCCAAGGTTCACACTGGAGAGCAGCCAAGCGCTGAATTGGGAAACCCACATTCGAATCCTAGCTCAGATGCTTAAGCTCATGGAGGAAAAGTGGAGGGGAGGAGTCTGGAGCCCAGAGGAATCAGGGCCCTCACCCAAGGTCACACCAGTGGGATTTCAATGCCAGTTCTTGTTCTCTGTCACTGGCTATGTGACCTAGGGACAGCCCGGCAGTTTCCTCACCTATGAATTATGAGATGAGCAACAAGGTCAGGGAGGGGTCTATGCCAGTTACTGCTTGGGGGACATAGGACAGCCTCCCTCTGCCTCAGTTTGCTTGACCATGAGAGGAGAAGGCTGCATGAGATGACCTCTGATGGCCCCTTCTAGCTTGGACTCTGGGCTGCTCTGACCAAATGATGTCTAAGGCCTAGCTCTAATTTTCTGGCGGCTCTACGGCCCTCCCACCTTTGACTTGTGCCCTGTGCCTAGAATGCCCATCACCACTGGGGACAGTGTGAAGAGCCATGCCCATACCCATGCCCATCCAGTGTGTTGACTCACCCTCCCAGCTCTGTGCCATCTGCAAATTTGCTGACATAGATGCCAGAGTGGTTTGAGCCATTTCCTTCTCCGGGTCATTTCACAGATGAGGAAGCTGAGGCAAACAGGGTGAAATGACTCACCCAGGGTCTCACAGCTAGGAAGTGTCTGAGGCCAGATTTGAACTGAGGAAACTGAGTCTTCCTGACTCCACCAGGCTCCCTCACCTTGAAGGAGGAGAAGAATTCTGGGGATCTCAGCTCAGACAATGCCATGAGGAAGGCCCTGCCTCTCAGAGAGGTGTAGCCCCGTGGACGGAGGCTCAGGACCACTGGGTTTGATCCCTGGCTCTACTCTCTACTTGCTGCGTTACCCTGGGTAAGTCATTCACCTTCCAGATGAGCCTTAGCTTTCTCCCGTGTGGGGCTGGGGGCCCTATGGGTTGTTCAGTCAGTATAAACCACGGGTGTGGAGCAGGCAGAAGTAACAAAAACCACACCACAGGCTCTGCTCTCCAGGAGATGGCTTTGAGTGAGGAAAGGTCATGTGGATGCAGGCAGATACAAAATCTTTTTGAGGTGGGCATCCTAAGAGCTAGGAGATGTCGGGAGATCTGGAGCGGCAAAGGCCTCAGGAGCTGAGCTTTCAAAGAAAGTGAGAATTCTAAAGAACAAAGGGAAAGAGGGAGTGCATTCCAGGCATCTGAGACAGCCTGTGCAAAGGCATGGAGGTGGGAAACAGAGTATGACCTCCAGTAACACCCCATTTCTAAAGGCCGCGTGGAGAAACAGGGGCACCAAAGGTGCTTGGTGTTGTTCATTCACTCCATTGTGACCGACTCTTGGAGCCCACCAGACCCTTGCGTCCTCCACTATGTCCCCAAGTGGGTCCAAGCTCATGCTCATTGCTTCCATGATTCTCCATCCATCTTCTCCAACACTGGGGGTCTTTTCCCATGAGTCCCAGCTTCTCATTATGTGGCCAGAGTACTTAAGCTTTGGTCTCCGCATCTGACCTTCCAGTGAATGGGCGGTATTAAGGTCTTTAAGTGTGGACATTTGATCTCCTTACAACTGAATCACATCTGACCTTCCAGTCCCTCATTCCCCCATGTACCTAAGGGCTGGCCCTCTTGGCCCAAATGCAGAAAGGCCAAGCCAGCTGTGGCCCTGCCAACATTACTCACCAACGGCCAGAATTCCTTCTTGATAAATGCCCTGTGGTGTGCACACTCACCTGGCTGGCACCACCAGTGGCACATACTGTCTGGCTGATGCATGGCTGAACAGGGAGTCACTTCTGGTAAGTGTGTCAGTTGGGAGTAGCCAACTGCAGCAGTCCAGGCACGCCCACCTAAAGCCAAAAATCCCTCTGGCCCAAGGCGAGCTCCTGACAGCTCCTGACTTGATAGATTTCCCTGGCTCCCAGGCGAAAGTCCTTCCCAAACTTGGATTTGGGGTACTTAGCAACAGCCTCCAAGTGTGCCGGAGGCCAGGAGCAGTCAGGGAATCTGAGGATCCTACAGCCAGGGCTAGGAGGGACCTCAGATGCCAGCTGGTCCAACCCCCACCCCCACTCTGCAGCTCAGAGGAGGGAAACACTTGCGCATGCTCACAATTATCCCACGTCTGTCTAAAGCAGGATGTATACATCATAGGTTTAGCTATGAAAGGAAGCCTTAAATTGAGCCTAGTTCAATGCAACAATCGGTCAATGAGCATTCATTGAGTACCTCCTGTATGCTAAGCACTGTGCCAAATGCCAGAGATACAAGGAAAGGCACTAACCAGTCTCTGCCCTCAGGGAGCTCTCCTTCTAATGGGGAAAACAACAGCAAATAGCGTGTGCAGACAAGACAGAAACAGGCTGAACTGGCAAGAATGACCAGAGGGAAGGCTTCTTGGGAAGCAAGACTGAGGGACAGGCTCTGCCCTCCAGGGGTGCCCAGTCAACTCTCACCCAACAGAAGCCAGCTAAGGACTCGTCCTGGGACCCTTGACACTAAATGGCCTGTCAGGCCATCCCCAGCTCTGGTGCTCAATCATTGCAGTGAGAGACCACCGAGACACAGAGAGTTCTGTCGGCATATCTGAAGTCACACAGCCGGGGGGCTAGGACCCAGCCCTCCTGGCCTCCCGCGCTTTCCCCATCTTCGAGAGAGCAGGGTTCAGCACAGAGAGACTCTGCTAAGCGTGGGGCTTGGGTGCTGGCAGTGTTGAGGATGGACAGGATGAGGCTGAGGCCATAGCATATCTCTACAGCTGCCACAGTGCCCCCAGGCCCCATACAGCCTGTGCCCCCAGGCCCCTGTGGGAGGCAGAGCCTTGGGTGCCAATCAAGGGCCTTTTAAGGCTCATTGCCCTCATCCTGGCTAGGACTGGGCACATCTGAAGTCCGTTAGATCCTGGAGCCTTTGCTCACCTTCCACCAGAGTCATTCTGCATTTACACACAATGCCCTCCATGCTACCAGGTCAAGTGTCACCATCCAAAATCTTGAGTGCCATCAGGGATGCTGACCTAGGAGTCATGAGTTCAAGTCCAGCCTCTGACCATAATGAGCCCTGTGACCCTCACAGGCCCATTACTACCCGAGCCTCAGTTCCCCCAATCATCAGGGGGTTGTCATAAGGTTCAGATCAGATCATGTTTGGAAAAAAAAACCTTGAGAATCCTAAAGCCCCCTAGAAAATTCAGTTAATGTTATTTCCTGAGTTCCCTGGCTTCATTCCCTTCCAAGCCCTGAGTTTCTGATAACAGCCAAGGTCTATAAATGCTGATTGAAACATGACCCAAACCCTTCCTCCTTGTAGCCTTTTCTCATTCAAATAGTCCACCTTTATCCTATGAAGGATTACTAGGCTTGGTCCCTGCCCTCACGGGGCTTCAGGAAGAGCTCTGGCATGTGCCTAAGCAAAAACCTGGGAGAGATAAGTGGGACCCAGGGCAGCCCAGAAGCTCCTTCTCATCTCAGTCTCCTCCCTCACAGATGAGGCTCAAGGTCCTGAAGCTGGACCAGCCGTCTTCCCTTCAGGGTTCTAGAGGAGCCCCGAGGATGCCCAGGAATTCTCTAAGGCCACGGTTTGAGTGCCCACCAACAGACTTTCCCCTCGAGATTGTCAGTTGACAATCCATTTGGGTCTAGCCTTAGGGAACTTTTAGAAAGCTTTAAAAAAAACTGTTGGTACCAAACATCCCCCAGGGCCCTGTGACACATTTTACATGAGAACACACCTTCTACCATTAACGTGTGTGCCGACTGCCCTGAACTGGGGGCTGCGGAGCCCAAGGGAGCCCAGAGGGCAGCTCTGGTAGGCAGCGACTTGGCCACCGATACCCAGCCACCCTAAGAATGAGCTCTTTATGTCAAAGGCAAGTCGATTTAGGAGAGGAGAGCGGGGCGGGGTGCTGGGCTCCCAGTCTAGCCAGGGAGGGGTAGGGGGAACAATTCCCACCCTTCCCATGAGTCAGGGGAGACAGATTTTTCAAGGGCTGCTGGGAGGATGAAGAAGAGATTCCAGTGAGAGGGGAGAAGGAGGAGGGACACTGATGAATGGCAGAGCTTAAAAGGGGGTGGGGGCGTCTCTCCCTCTCTCTAGACTCAGTGTCCCAAAATAGAACAGACATTAATAGTGTAAGGAAGGAGTCAGAGGGTGAGGTCCTCGGCCAGCTCTGAGCTGTACCCTGGGTGGGACCCCAGGGAAGGTTTAATTTGGAAAAGGTGGGTGTGGAGAAGCAGTTCGAAACCAAGCCCAGAGCTGGGATTGGCGATGAGATCTGCCGGCTGAGCATATGAACTCACTGGACGGCACAGTCTGGGCCCTTCTGTGCCTGACTGGACAATCAGTCATGGGTCTATTGTGGGTTGGGGGGGGCAGGGAAGGGAGGGAGTAGACTGTGGAAGCAAGACCTGAACAGGAAATGGGCCTTCTTGTGCTGGTTCAGGGAGGGCCCTCTCAGCGAGGCTCTGCCCTACCCTTTCCCCTAGGTCCAGCCCTTAGGAATGTAGTATTTGCTCCTAACCAACCTGCCCACCTCAACAAGGTCCTCAGCCCCACCCACGTCCCTATGCCAGCATCCCAGAATAGTCGACTGAGTGAACACTTTCAGGGGAGATGCCAGCCACTCACGGCCATAGTAGGTCCTATTGATGCCTCAGCCAACAGCATCAGCCTCGCCCTTGCAACTTGGCCCAGGGACCATGGACAGGAATGATGCCCTCGCCTCTGGGTGAGGGCCTGGACTGGGCTTGGCAGGCCCAGGAACTCTGCAAATGAAACACCATCTAACAAAAATCCAGGACAGCCCTGAAGGCTACTTGCCAGCGGCCATCTTTCTCTCAATGGATCCATTGGGCTCTTCTGAACCAAGAGGCAAGAGGTGCTCAGTGTAACCTGGGAAAGCACTGGGCACTCGGGGAGGACGTATGGCAAACACACACACACCGTGCCCTGACTAAGGGCCCCGTGTTGTTCACAGCCACTCTTTCTACAATTAGGGAACAGAGAGAGAACAGCTTATACTCAATGCAGAAGAAGCCCCCTAGCCCCAAGAGCCTCTCCCGCCACTGCTGAAGGTGCCGGGCCTTCCTCGTCTTAGCAGAGGCCATTATTACCCCTTGACCAGAGGCTGGGGTGGACATCCTTGCTTGCTTTGGACTGGACTGATTCTAAGAACCCGAGGTTCAGAAAAAAGGTTCTGTTTGAACAGCTGGCTGTGCCAGGGGCGGTCTAAACACCCCGCCCAGAGTAGGATGGGGCGAGCTGAGTGGCTGCCAGCCCCTCACTGGGGCCCAGGGCTTCCCCAGGCCCCACAGGTTTCTCTGTATACAGAACTGGGTCGAGTCATTTTCCCTGAGATGTTGAGAGGCATCATTAACTCACTAAGGAAATGTTGACAAAGAGCGTATTCTAAGATGCAGGAAGATTGCCCTCTGTGGGGCTTATACTCTATGGATCAAATGAGCTAATAAACAGAAATATTTGGCAAACCTTAAAGTGTGTGTGTGTGTGTGTGTGTGTGTATACACTCACACGCGCACACACGCATACACACACATACACACACACATATGCTGTTGGTGTCCTTATCATTCATGGGAGTGCATGGGTAGGATCTAGCTGACCTGTCCTGAGACTACAAGGGAAAGTCACCAGTACAAGGTCAGCTGTGACTGGAGTGAAGGACTCAGGCAAGGGGTCTCTTGGCAAACTTGAGGAGGGAAGGATGACATCCAGTTGGGAAACAAGGGCACAGAAATCACCTAAACAGAGCCTGAAGGAAGACAAGGCTTCTGAGAGATTTGGGTAATGGAAAGGATAAATGCTTGGAGGCTGGAAATGTCATTTTCCATTTCAGTCCAGTAGCCTAGTTTGGCTAGACCAAAGCTTCCAAACATTTACATGTGGAAAGACAGTCCAGAGAGAGAGTGTGATGGGCCTTAAATGCCTACCAGAGGACTTTGTTGTTTATCCGACAGGAAACAAGGGTAACCAGAGCTTCTTAAGCTGAAAAGGAGCATATCTGCCCTGTCCTTTCAAAGGCCAAAGAGGGGAAGACTGGAGACAGAGGCTATTGTGATAAACCAGGCAAGAGGTAAGTCTAGGGCCTGATCCAGCACAGTACCATGTGGGCCAGAGAGAAGAGAACAGGTGCCAGGGATGATGTAGAGAGAGGATTAACCACACTTGGCATGATTGGCCAGGGGAGTCTGGAAAGAGGAAAGAGATGAGTAGGCCTTGTTCTGGATGACTGGGGAGAAGGTGCATCAGCAGCCGCACTGGCATCCCCAAGGTGGCTGCTGGCACAGGCTCTGAGATCTTCTTTACTAGGAAAGAGAGCTGCTCACGGGATTGTCATTTTAATTACATTCACTTGTTCAGGGGCAAAGTCAGCACCCTGACCTTCAAAAAAAATACAAGCAGAGAAATAAAGACCAACAGACAAGGGCTCTGACTGCCCAAATCAAAGCAATATTGCTGTACTTTACAAACCTCCCTGGATTAAGAGAGCCTTTACATGTGAATATCTGGCCACTCAGAATCTGGTCCAGAGAATCACAAGATCCTTCTCATAAGCATCCCCCAAAGCAAAATACCAACTCAGAGTATACATGTACCCTTCTCAGAGCCAGAGGGTATCGCTACCCTCGGAACCCAGTGCCTAATGAGAAATTAGCAAAAGGTGTGGAAGCCTTCCTACAAGCAAGCCTCCCCTAAGCAAGCTTCCCTTAATGGGCACCACGTGAGGCCTCTTCATGGGTGAGGAAGATCTTGTATCCCATTCACATTACAGAGGGCAGTGCTCTTTTGGAAGAAGGGGTGTGGAGTGAGGGGAAAGTGACCAGTTCTGTTCTGGGTGTGTTGAATGTGAGATGCTTCCAGGACACCCAGGTAGGCATGTCCAGCAGAACCTTGTTGACCTGGGAGGGAGAGCAGGACTCCCTAGGCACATGGCACATCTACATCCTGGCACTGTCTGCTCATAGCATCTGTCTTGGAGACACTTTTCTCTAGGTACTTCCTTGAAATCCCCATTTGATTACATTAACATTGGTTGTCTAGGAAACTGACTATAGCCTTCATGTGTTTTCCCTGTGCCCCCAGAGAGACAAAGAGAGTAATTGGAATCCCTTGTATGGATGGCCTAGTTCCACCATTTGCTTTGCTTGATCAGTGAGAGTGGGTATAACCGCATGGTTGAGATAAAGGGGTGGTGGGAGCCAGGAATGTCCTTTTTTGTGAAGTCACAAGAGAAGGAGTGAGCTTTAACTCTGCAGAAGTGTCCGTCCAAGAGATCTTAATTTGACTTTGTTTCAGAGCTTCAAGGACTGACACCCAGTTCAGAGATCACACTCATCCTTGCCATGCCTATCTGTCTCTAGATAGATAACTTTGTGTTTGCTTTCCTTATCCCTAAGGGGCCAATCTAGGGGAGCCTAGGATTCAAGCTATAGAGCTGACTGGGACCTTAGAAGGCCATTAGTCCAACCACCTTATTTCACAAATGAAGGAACTGAGACCAGAAGAAAGGAAATTACTTTCCCAATGCCACTCATCTAATAGGTGGCAAACAGAATGGCCTACATTCAATATGGAACCATGAGCCAAAGTGTCTCTGGAACCAGTGAATCAAAGGAGAATTCTGCTTGGAGTTTCCATGGCTATATTCCCTAACTTGGAACAGGGTAATTCTCTATGCTATCAATTTATCCACTTCATTCCTCCATTTGAGACAGGGGCCAATGAATGGTGTTCCATTCATTAACAGAACGGGTCGTGAAAGGACCTAGATGTGTCAGGGTTTCATTCCCAAATGACAGAATAAACGAGTAACAGGTGACAAGGAGTGCTGAGTGATTAGGAGTGGAGGGGGGGAGCAGATCCATCAGGATTCCCCAGGGAATGGTGTCCCTCACAATGCTCTTCTTAACGAGGCACAAGGATTTTAGGAGTAGTGTTCCCTAACAATCCTCGACCTGCTAACATTTGGAGTCCCTGAGCCTTCCCCACCATGAATGACACATTGTGAGCTGTGACCACAGGCCTCGCTTAGAGTTGGACCTGGGCTCCTACTCTAAACAGAAGAGAGTGTTGGTGTGGTGAGGGCCAAACAGCTCCATGGATACGGTTAAAATGGGCAGGGTTCTCTTGGAGCTCGAGCTCTTACTGTTAGCCTTGGCTAAGCATCAGAAGCCTAGCAGGTGGGGATCCCAGTGGAGAGGAGAAATGGGTATCTGCAGCTGAGGTCCATGGCCCCACAGATGAAACAAATCAAGACAAACTCAGGTTTTGACATCTCCTGGGAACATGAGGAGTTTGCCTTACAAAGCTCCACTTTAGAAATCTTTTCCTCTGCTTTCCAGCCAGCCTAAATTACTGAATCCTCTGGAGAGACTAGAAACAGGTGGCTCATTGACGACTTGAATAAGCTGGTGTTTTGGTTATTTGTTGTAGATTTAGAAACATGATCTCCAGTGTCTCAGGGTGACGTGCAGGAGACTTGGGTCCTCAAAGACTCAGTAACTGGATCCCACACTCTGGCATATGCTGTGAAGCCACACTTCAGGAGACTTCCTGGTGATGGAGACAGGCTGCCTGTCACCTGAGGGCCAGACTCACGAAAGTCAGAAAGGTTCAGCACTAGGTCAGCTGAAACACCATGGACTCTTTGGCTGCAGCCATTCACAAAACCCAAGTAGTAAATGGGTCACCATCTGCCACAGTGGGGAAAGGACCCCTCATGGTGAATTCAACAGTGGAAATAAGTCTCTGCAGTGGACTACAGAGTTATTAATCACTAACTGAGGCAATTCTATACCCTTAGCAAGTAAAATTTTCAGGGAAAGTAGAATTACCAGAAGCATATCATGGCAACTTTGGGCAGAGCAGGACCTGACTTAAGCAGTTCATAGCTCCGGGAGAGATGTTCAGCACGTGTGGCCTCAGCATCATTATATCTCCTCTGCTGGTCCTATTCCACACAAATAGTCTCCTCCTTATGGAAGCCAAAGAAATGCCTTTGCTTCCAAGGCATGAACTTCCAACACATTTCTGATTCAAGTCAGTTCTGAGGTTTCCCAAGCCATCTTTATACCAGGCATTTTCAGGGTTAACTCTATATTGATCTTGGAGAAAAGTAACTAGAATGAAAATGGATGAAGAAAGCTATGAGTATGTAGGTAGATAAATGACAGTTGGTAAATGGAGAGAGACAGAGACAGAGAGATTATATTGAGGCATGTGGCAAGAGAGAAAGAAGAAAACTGTCTTTACAGTTAGGAAGAAGTGGGTGAAAATCTGACCTCTAACCCATGTCCTGGGCAAGACAGTCAACTCTGCAGTGTCCAAGGAAGCACTTTAGTACAAACAAGTTGAGAAAAGGTTTTGATATACATTGGTATGAAGAGTCTCCACACCAAGAGTTCCCAACACTGGTGAAATCACGGGTCCTGATAGAAAGAGAAAGTCAGAGAAGAGGAGAGGAGAGGAGAGGAGAGG
>CM053593.1:388935581-388983081 GCA_028646575.1 Pseudocheirus occidentalis | reverse complement strand
ACTAGCTGTGTGACTCTGCAAATCACTTCCCCTCTCTGCACCTAAGTTTGCCCATCTGAAAACTGGGATAGTAATAGCATTAACCTCCATTGCAGAGATCAGATCCATCAGCTTCTGTGTAAAAGCCCTATGAGTGCTAATCATCACCACCATTCAGTGCAAAGACCCCAAGTCTTTGATGGAATGAAGATAATTCTTTGGACCCATAGAATCAAATCAGTGACACAATGGGTAACAACCAGGTCCGGATAGAGTCTTGGGCTCTGACCAAAAAGACCTCCTTAAAATCTCAACCCACAATAACTTCCCTCCCCAGGAGCTCTCCAGGGTACTGAACTGGGACTTTGTGTGCCCCCAGGTGCTCTCCAGGGTACTGGACTAAGACTTTCTGTGCCCCCCGGGAGCTCTCCGGGGTCCTGGACTGGGACTTTATATGCCCCCGGGAGCTCTCCAGGGTACTGGACTGGGACTTTGTGTGGCCCCAGGAGCTCTCCAGGGTGCTGGACTAGGACTTCATATGCCCTCTTTAACTGCTCAGCAGACCAAAATCCTGTTTCTGTCTGCCTGATCCCCACCACCACTACCATCCCCCAACACCAATTCTCTGCCCCTACCTGCATCACAAAATGTTTTGTACAAATGAAAACACTGACTTAGCTCTCAAAATTATGATGAATTTTTAATCAGTGTGGTGTAGAAAGGAAGGATTTGGTGTGTTAAAGATAGATTCTACCCCACTCCCAGCTCTGCTCAGACTTGCCTATGAAATCTTGTGGGTATGGTTCTATCTCTCTGATCCTTAGTTTCCTCCTCTGTAAATGAGGGGACTTCTAAGGTTCTTTTCAGCTTCCAGACTTAAACTCTTTGGCCAAATGGATGGACTTTTGTAAGACAGCAGTGAGGTATAATTAAAAGTCAAATTCTGGGTCCTAGTTTTGGCTTTGATGCTAGCAATCTCTGTGACCTTCGGAAAAATCACCTCATCTCCCTAAGCCTGTTTCCTCATTTACAAACAAAGTAAAATAGATGGGCTCAAAAGTCTAAAATTCTATGAAATATTTCTGATCAAAATTTGGAGTTTGGGATGTTTTTGGAAGCTTCCAATGACTATCACACTGACCTTTGTATTTAGGAATATTTAGGGGGAGGTGGGGCACCTACCTCACATGAATTTCCTCATGTGCTTTCTACTTTAATACTTGGATGGTATGTAGTTTCATATGTGTGCAGACTCTCTCCCACCCTCACAGTATGACCCTTTCTTGATGTCTTCTAGAGTGGTTGTGTCTAGAAAAAATATTACACTGAGACAAAACTGATCACAGGCTTCCTTGGATTTAGCCAGACTGGTCCTCAAATGACCAGTGAATGGTTTGTCACTGGGCAAGACCCCAATCTCTCCAGATTTGTAGCACCTGAAAAGCTTGTCTTCCAGTGGTATGACTTTCAAGAAACAAGGTCATTCTCACACTCTAGTGAGGCGTCATTCAAAAAGCATTTATTATCCACCTACAATGAGCCAAGCACAGTTTTTGCTGTCAGAAATTCCATAAGGGGAGATGATGTTCACGAATACATGCACACACAAATACATGTAATAGTTAAGGTAAAATTATGAGAGGTAGTAAAGAAGTTTAGTGGAGGCTCAAGCAAATTCACTTTTTAAACAATGTCAATAGCAAACAGTTCCCATTTTTAAGTGCACGTTTTCACCACTGCCATCAGCAAACATTATCTATCATACACAAAGCTTTGGTAAGGCATTGGTCATACAAGGAGTATGAGCTATGCTCCATGATTTCAAGGGCCTTGCAATACATTGGGGGAGGGGCATAACTTCCACAGAAATAAAGAAAAATTCCCGTGTAAGGTCCTATCAAGTGTAGCCAGGCCATTCGCTTTGGGGCAGCATGGCACACACCAAGTGTTCCCATATGAAGGATTAAGCAGTCACCCTGTGGTCCTTGAGACAGAGCCTCCATGTGAACTTCAAGCTATTTCAGACCAAATATGAAAGGGATTGTATGATACTAGGATATGAAAACAGTAAATCCCAGTCCCTTTTTTCAGGTTTGACAGACTAATTAGTTGGTTTTTATGTTCTCCCAAGCTGTTAGATGTTCTCATCCATCTGTGACACTCTACCTCATTTTTCATAGCAATTGGATACTTGGGGCCATGTTCAGTATTCTCAGATCCTCACTTCCTGCAGCTTTGGCCTCAACAATGGAATCCCTAAAAATGAATCTTCTCAAATAAATGACAGTTCCAGCCTCTGTGCACTCTTCACCTCCCACCAACTCTATCCTACTACACAGTTTATATTTCTGTGCCTCAATGCAGGAAGAAAAAAAAGGAAGGAGAGAAGAGGCTGTGTTCTTTAATCCTGGTATCAATGCTTGCTTCTTAGTGTTATGGCCCATCTCTCCAGGATCATGTCCTTATCACTAACCAATGTGTCTCCATCAGCACTGAGTAGTTGAGATGCACCAGAGGTTTTTGTTCCATAAATAGCCTTCAGGGCATCATAAAAATGCTTTGAGTTGTTAGTATCAGCATAAAATTGAATTTCATCTACCTTCTTACTAAGCCAAGATTTCTGCTTCTAAGTTTTTATTTTTGACAGAATTACACACTCCCTTCTTAGAGATAGACGAAATATCCTGCTGGTAAACCCTGTTGAGTTCTCATTTTCCATTTAGAAGCTTCTGAATTTTCTCATTATTTTTGTCAAACCAATCTTGGTGTTTGTGAGAGTCCTGGCCCAGGTGAGTAAATGTGGCCCTGTGCACCAAATCTCAGAAAGCTGCCCACTCCTTTTCCCTTTCACTGCTGCCAACAATGTGTAGGTTTACTGTTCCTTCCAAATTAGAAACAAGCTGTTCACCCATGGAGAAGAGCTCTGATGTGTTGACATTAAGTCTTCTGAGTTATCTTGCCTTGAGACATCCACTTTTGTTGAATGCTAATACTTAGCTTGGAGAGGATAAGTCTGTGATCATCCCAGTACTTTGCACCACACATCACCTTTACTTTCACATCCTGTCTGTCTCTTCTTATGATGATGATATAGTCTATAAATGCCAATGTTTGCTGTGACGGTGCATCCATGAAGTTTAATTGTGTTTAAGTGAACAGAAAATAATGTTGGTGATGAAAAGATCACAACACACAAGTCTTCAGTAGTAAGTGATACCAAGCTCATCCGCTGCATTCTGAGCCATTGTCAGTTGTCTTGACTTTTTTTTGTCTTACTACTGGACTTCAAAGATTCTGGCTGATGACCTTGCACAACTCTGATTCACTTAAATCCAATCTATGTGCAAAAAACACCATCCATACCATTTTACTATTTTTACCTACTTTAATATCCTGTGGTGATGGGCAAGTGACAAAGCATCAAGTATGAATAGACTAGGAACCAAAGTCACAACTCTGGTCACAGGTAGCCCAAGTCATAGGATCGTCTTCTCACTGGGCTAAAGCAGCAGTTGGATTCAGCAGTCCCTTGTGTGTCTGGGCAGCTTTCTATGAGGACCACACTGCTCACCCTCTGTTATGAGGAAAGGACTAGATAAATGAATAAATAGAAGATAAATGGATAGAGATAGACTAGATAGATGGTAGATTGATAAATAGATGATATATAGATGATGGGACACAAATGACAAATAAGTAGACTAGATAGATGGTATATCAATAGATAAAAGATAAAATAGACAATAGATAGGTGGATACAAGTGTGAATAGACAGATAAATAGATGATAGAAAATAGAGAGGGACGGATGAATGGACGGACAGACAGACAGACAGACAGACAGATAGATAGATAGATAGATAGATAGATAGATAGATAGATAGATAGATAGGCAGACAGACAGATTGTTGTCCTTCATTCTTAAACAAGACCAAAATGGCATCATTATGTTGGAGTCAAGATCCAGTTGACTCTGGGTGATCAGCCCAATACAAGCTCAAAAGACTTAGAGTTTGGAGTGAAGACACCTCTAAATTTGCACATCTCATGTTTCTTTTGAGCTACCGCAATTCTGCTTCCCTCATAGAGCACAGCACCCCCTTTGATGCAGGAAGGCCATGCTGGGCAGGCTGGGCCAGTGTTTCCCATGTCTCACAACTAATTCCAAAGATAGATTGATAGATACACAGATAGATGATAAATAGGTAGATAGTCTAGATAGATGAATGGAATAATTGGCAACGTTCTTCTCATCATCCATTCATAGTTTCCATGAATGACCCAGCAAGACCCAGTGGATGAGTCTGGGCCATGATTCCAATGGAGACATTAAGCTAGGAAGACACCAGCACCTCTGGAATGGGTGCTCCTAGGGCAGAGTGGATCCCTTCCCCATCTGATATACAGCACAGTCCTAGACCATTCTCACAGATTTGCCCCACTGTGGCATGCTTACTTGAGTGCTAAGTGGGCAAGGAACACAATCCCCTTGAAGGATGGCATGGGTAAGGATATCATTTTGTTGTTGAGATTAGCAGGGCCTGGTTAGACTGGGTGGAAAGATTAAATGGAGGCTTCCTTGAGTCTTTGTTTGAAAAATAATTACACTTAAAATAATGGCCCTCATTTCTCTAAAAGTCTGAGACTCACAAAGCACTTTCCTCAGGCAAGTAGTTTACTTATGCCCATTGTACAGAGGCAATAACTGAGGTCCAAGTCTAGATACCCATTATCACTAAGTGTTGGAGCTCATGCTGACACCTAGGCCTTTTGAGTCCAGATCCACTTATCTTTCTGACACATCAAGCATTCCTTTTCAAGACTGTTCAGCTGTACAGAGTGTGCAGAGCCAGCACAGACTCCACATCCCACTTAAAAGGACAGTGACACATGTCTATGCTAATTGGGGGCCTCACATTCAGGCTGGCAAGGGTATTGGTCCAGAGAAGAGAGGACTAAAGTGGGGGGAGAGTATCTGAGATCTGTCTGGGAGTGTTTGAGGGGGTGTTTTGAAGCTGCATTTGCTCTGCTCGGACCCTCCAGGCCCCAACACCCCACCCTTATCCCACCTTCCAACTTCTTTTGTTCCACTTGGCTGGAATGGAGTGAGAGTCCCTGCCTTTGTCTTCACTCCATCCTCATATTGGGCACCCTGTGACTCCATCCACGGGGTCTTCCCCTCCTAACCCAGTTACTTCTCTGAATCTTGCAGACCGTTGTTCCCTCACACTCTTATTGAATGTCCTACCTCTTATTAAACTCTAAGCTCCTAAGGATAGATAGGAATTCTGCCTTGTGCCTTGTGTCCCTAGCCTCAAGTAGAGTCTTAGATATACTTAATACTCCAGTCCTCAAAAGATCTATCCCATCCATTCAGGGGTAAAGATTGCACCTCTTCTGTGACTTAAGACATGGCCCTCAGTGGTTGCTGCAACTGAATAATCCTCATTGGCCACCAAGCTGCCACTGAGGCTCTCCATACTTGAAAGGGTCATGCTTCGCCCACACACCCAAGTACAGCCTAAAGCCTCCCTGGCCAAGTAGTAGCCAGCAAAGCTTATGCCCCACCCCCAGCCTTTGAGAATCCATGGGCACCCCAGCACCTTGATGAGCCACCAGAGAATCCTGTTGATGGGGGCTCACAGTAAACACTGGCATCATCCTCACCACCACCTTGACACACTCCCAATACATGCTGGATGGTGACTAGGAGCACAATTAAACCCTTTGGATCTGTTTCCCCATCTGCAGAATGAGGTGGGCTAGAATAGATGGAGAGCCTTCTATCTCAAGATCTGTGATCCCACAATGAGATTACAACCTGCTTCATTTCAGTTCAGTTCATTGGATTCCAACTGTTTGAAGATCATTTGTTCTTGTACATTAACTCTATCAAGCAGAATATTCAATCCACTGTTTTGTGTGGGTGCATACACATTTTTCTGGGTACCTGTTGCCACACCCCAACAGAATGTAAGTTCCTTGAGGGCAGTCTCCTTTTTCTCCTTGTATCCCCAGCACTTTGCCTGGCACAGAGTCCATGGAAGAAATCATTGTTGAAATGAACTGGATTTGAACTAAACAGAACAGAAGAGAACAGTATGGAATGAAATAACCTGAACCTAGGAGGCACCATTCCCTAAAGAGGCAGGAAAAGGGGACACTTCAGGGCTACCTTTGAGCTCAACCTCATCAGACCTTCTGCCCCCACTGACATAGCCTTCCAGACTCCTGCTGAAGCCATTATAGCAGGGCACTGGGGCAAGACTTTAGGGCAAAGTTATCATCCAGCAATGTCCTAAAGAACCTTGCTCTGGTGCCAAAGCAGATATCTCAGCACCCTGAGACTGCATGTTACAGAATCAATGGGGTGGGAGCTGTGGCAGGGGCTAGGATCATTTTAGCTCCTCTCATCAAGTGCCCCCTGAGCTCAGCTCGGCACCCACCTGAGGTAAGCAATCAGATTTCTAAAGACCACTTTAGAAAGGTAGAAAAAAATGCCTGAGCATGAAAGATAATTGTAACTATGCAAGGCATTCGACCACCCTCTTCGTGTGTCTGTCTGTCTGTCTGTCTGCTTATCATTTATTATCTGGCCGGCTCCTTGGTGCAGTGATCTAGTCAGACACCAATGTCTGCAGCCTCTTTTTATGGACATCTAGCCACAGGCACCAGGAGACCGTTGCTTCCCATTCAGCAATTCAAGAACATAGTAATCCCATTAAGAACAACTGTTCTGCCAAAAAAAAGAAGAAAGTCTCTAGGCTTCGCCTGCACACTTGTGCAGCTCAGAGGCTCACCATGACACCAGTCTGAGTCATGCGGTATTGCTGGTTCATGATGGAATTTGTAATGTTTTAATTTGATCCCTGGGTACTCCCTGGTGGAAGGCAAGAGCTCCTTAGAAGAGAAAGGAGAACATTATTTCTGTCTGGCAAGACATAAGTGAGCAAGGGAAAATTTGAAAGCAAAATATCTGCTTCAATGGACTCCATGTCTCCACAGGGGCCATAAATCCCAGGCCAACACCCTAACCACCCAGAATCATCTCTAGTGACTGGAGACTGCACTGAATAAAGTAACTATAGAAACCACCCCCTCCCCCCTCCCACACACAAACACTCGGGGACTTTTCCATGTATAACCATAAGGGACTCCAGACTAGTGGGGAAATGTTGAGAACACACACCATACAGGGGAAGAGCTGGGCAAATCACATAGATGCCCTTTCCTGGGAAGACCTGGACACACCAGTCACCCAGTCTCCAGAACATCCCTGGACGCCTTCTTCTCACAAAGCATCATGTGGGTGCAAGAAGCTCAGAGCTCCCTTCCAGTGCTAGTTCAGCTTATGTCCAGCTAGTTCACTTATGTCTTGCCAAACAGAAATAATGTTCTCCTTCCTCTTCTAAGGAGCTCTTGTCTTCCACCAGGGAGTTTTCTATCACATCTTTTGTTGTTATCATTTGTCCCAGCTTCAGATACTTCAGCAGTCTGAGGGGCTCGTCAGTGTGGTTCCCCAACCCCTCTATCCATTAGGAGAGGTCATGAGTCCATACAGCTGAGAAAAATCCATGCCATGATGGTCAGTCTCCTAGGGATGAATGGCTTCAAAGGAGCTCTGCATGAACACACCATGAATCAGTGGGCCCATGCCATACCAACTTGGGAGCCCCTTCCAGAGTTTTACTCTCCACTAGAAGAGTCTTAGAAAATCCAGGTTGACCTTCCTGCCACCCTAAGGCATTAGCAAGGATGGATAAATGCAAATGGCATTTATTAAGCACCTACTGTGTCCCAAGCACTGAAAAGCAGTTCTTGGGCTATCATAATTCCTGAAGAATTCCGCTAAAAACAGTAATGGCAGGGGAAAGAGGAGCCAAGATGGAGGAGTAAAAGCAGGAACTTGCTTGAGTTTGTCCATCAATCACCCAATACCTGTAAAAAATGACTCTAAATAAATTTTAGGGCTACAGAATCCACAGAAAGACAGAGCGAAATATATCTCCAGCTAAAGACAGCTTGGCAGAGCAACAGGGTCTGTCATGCCAGGTTGAGAGCAGAGCGCCATTTTGTGTGGGCCACACTGGCACAGACCAGGCTAGAGCAAGCCTCTGGGGACTGAATTGCTGTCAGACATAGTAATTTGTTTCCAACCCACAAATGCCAAAGACAAAGTAAAAGGTCAGTGGGGAAAATCTGTTGGAACTGGGTGAGAGAAGAGCATGGTCTGACCCCAACCCCCAGGGTGGTGGGGTGGCTGCCACTTTGGCAGTAGCAGTAGGAATGGGGACAGCTGCTTTTGGAGTTTCAGGCCCACAGATATTGGGGGGAACCTAGCAGAGATTAGAACCCTAATCAGAGGGCAATTACAGGAGTTTCTTTGCTGACACTGAGGCATTATTCTCTTGCTTTGCCCTACTTGGATCTGAGTCATCCTCTTGGGTGGTGGTCCTGGGGTGAGGAGAAGTGCTGGTGTAGCACAGTTTGTGGAGGTTGTGGATAGGGAACTGTCACAGTCCAGAGGCAAATACCTAGAAGTAGCTCTGACAACAGCTGCACAAACCCCAGAAATCTGGGACAGCACTCTCCACTCTGGAAGCAGAGTACAACCTTGGCAAAGAACTCAAAGTCATGTTATTGGCTGGGGAAATTAGTAAACAGAGGAAAAGAAATCAGACTATAGAGTCTTACTTTGGTGACAAAGAAGATCAAAATATACAACCAGAAGATGACAAAGTCAAAGCTCCTACATCCAAAGCTTCCAAAGAAGATATTAATTGGTTGCAGGCTATGGTGGAGCTCAAAAAAGATTCTGAAAATCAAATAAAAGAAGGAGAGAAAAATTGGAAAGAGAAATGAAAATAATGCAAGAAAATCATGAAAATAAGTCAACAACTTGCTAAAGGAGACCCAAAATATAATGATGAAAATATCACCTTAAAAAATAGACTAACCCAAATGGCAAAGGAGGTCCAAAAAATACCAACAAGTAAAAGAATTCCTTAAAAAACAGAATTGGTCTAATGGAAAAGGAAGTCCAAAAGCTCACTGAAGAAAATAATTCCGGGGCGGCTAGGTGGCGCAGTGAATAGAGCACCGGCCCTGGAGTCAGGAGTACCTGAGTTCAAATCCGGCCTCAGACACTTAACACAAAAAACTAGCCGTGTGACCTTGGGCAAGTTACTTAACCCCAACTGCCCTCCAAAAAGCAAAATAATAATAATAATAATAATAATTCCTTCATAACCAAAATAGAGCATCAAATGGAAGCTAATGATTTTATGAGAAATCAAGTATTATAAAACAGATCCAAAAGAATGAAAAACTAGAAGACAATGTAAAATATCTCATCAAAAAAACAACTTACCTGGAAAACAGATCCCCGAGAGAGAGTTTTAAAATTATTGGACGACCTGAAAGCCATGATCAAAAAAGAGCCTAGACGTTACCTTTCAAGAAATTGTCAAGGAAAACTGCCCTGCTATTCTAGAACCAGAGGGTAAAATAGAAATTAAAAGAATTCACCAATCACCTCTTGAAAAAGAAAACTAGGAATATTATAGCGAAATTCCAGAGTTCCCAGGTCAAGGAGAAAATATTACAAGCAATCTAGAAGAAATAATTCAAGTATGGTGGAAATACAATCAAGATAACACAAGATCTAGCATCTTCTACATTAAGGGATCAAATAACTTGGAATATGATATTTCAAAGGTCAAAGGAGCTAGAATTAAACCAAAAATTACCTACCCAGCAAAACTGAGTACTTCAGGGGAAAATATGGATATTTGATGAAATGGAGGACTTTCAAGCATTCTTGATGAAAAGACCGGAGTTGAACAGAAAATTTGACTTTCAAATACAAGAATCAAGAAAAGCGTTGAAAAGGTTAACAGGAAAGAGAAATCATAAGGAACTTATTAAAGTTGAACTGTTTACATTCCCACATGGAAAAGTTATATTTGTAACTCACGAGACTTTTCTAAGTATTAGGATAGTTGAAAGGAATGTGTGTGTGTGTGTGTGTGTGTGTGTGTGTATAGAAAGAGGGCACAGGGTGAGTTGAATATGAAGGGATGATATCTATAAAATAAAATTAAGAGGTGAGAGAGGAATGTATTAGGAGAAGGAAGAGAGAAATAGAATAGGGAAAATTATCTCACATAAAAGAGGCAAGAGAAGGCTCTTAAAATGGAGGGAAAGAGCAGAGAGGTGAAAGGAAATGGGTCAACTTTAGTCTCATTGTATTTGGCTTAAGGAGGGAATAACATACCCACTCAATTGGGTATCTTACCCTACAGGAAAGTAGGGGGAAGCAGATAAAAGAATGTGGGATGATAAAAGAGAGGGCAGATTGGGGGAGGGGTAAATCAGGTGCAAATACTTTTGAAAAGGGACAGGGTCGAAGAAGAAAACAGAATAAACGGGGGAGGAGATGGGATAGGATGGAGGGAAATATAGTCAGTCTTTCACGACATGACCACTATGGAAATGTTTTGCATAACTACACATGTATAACCTATATTGAATTGCTCGTCTTCTCAATGGGGGCAGGATGAAGAGGGAAGAAAGGAAAGAATCTGGAACTCAAAGTTTTAAAAACAAATACCAAAAAAAGTTTTTACATATAACTGGGAAATAAAATATATAGGCAATGGGGTATAGAAATCCATCTTGCCCTACAAGAAAGTAAGGAGGAAGGAGGTAAGAGGGGAAAGGGGGGATATAAGAGAGGGCAGACAGGGAGAAGAGGTAATCAGTATGCTTGCCATCTTGGAGAGGGGGGTAAGTGAGAGATGGGGAGAAAATTTGGAACTCAAAATCTTGTGGAAATGGATGTTGAAAACTAAAAATAAATCAATTGGGGGGAAACAATATCAGCAGACTCAAACGAAATATTAATAAGTTGAGTTTCATCTCCTAAATCATATTTCGAGATCCTCCACCCAGTTTCTTTGGACTTATTATCTTCTTTCTTCCCTCTGGCAGGATGTAAGTTTCCTGAGGGCAAAGATAGATTTATTTTGCCTTTTGCTCCCCAGAGTCTAGCAAAGGACTAAGAACATGGTGGGGGCTTAATAAATGCTTGTAATTGAATCTTTTCCAAATCTTCAACCTCATTCTTTCACTTCATATCCTTTAAAGCCCCAGTACCCAGGATCAGTGGGGGCAGGGGGGGAGCAGATCTAAGCAACTAGAATGATTTCCAACAGTCAGGGTGAGAGGGAAAATACACTCTCTCCATTACAATAAGGTGGCATTTCTTTCCACCAGTTTGAGCTTTAAGTTGAAGCTGAGGTCAACCCAGGAGCCAAATCTGGGACTGGCTCCAGTATATTCTCCCCTAATCCACTGATCCTGGTCACTGCCCCAGATCACTTAACCCCAAGGCCAGGCCTGTTGCCCCTTTCTCCATCTTTTTGTTTTCTTATCTTTAAAAACAAATTTTTAACATTTTATTTTTCCCCCAATTACATGTTAAAACAATTTTTTAATATCTGGGTTTTTTTAAGTTTTGAGTTTTGCATTCTGTCCCTCCTTCTCTCCCCTCCCCCCTTCCTAAGATGGTACATCTTCCCATTTTCTAAATGCCATGGCACTCACCAATCCTGGCATCACATCTGCTCTCTAGTTTCCTTCCCTTTCCATGCTTAAAGTTTTTATAAAATGCCACATTTTGCTCATCTTCTTTCTGGAAGGGAAAGTGACAATTTCCCCTCAAAACCTATTTCCAAATACTTCCTGCAACCTAAAATCCTACTAACAATGTCCTCTAGTTAAGTGCTTTTCTGCAACTACCCACAAGCAGGTAAGCAGTGGAAGTGGGAACTCAGAAGCTCCTGAACAGCCCAAACTCCAGCTGCCTTTTCCAGGCTGGAAAGTCTCCAAGTACTAGATCCCAGAGTGGGCTGTGCATCTGCCCAGGTCCAGCCTGGTGAAGTTCAGAGCATGAATCAGCAGAAGGTTGGGCACCTGAGGGTACATTATCTTGGTCACAGCAGCTTGGGAAGGCCTGCCCCTAAAGTGAGGCACTATGTCAGCAGAACACCCACACCCCCTGAAAGGGGCAGGGAGCTTCCCAGAAATACTGAGCACTTGGATTTGCCCTGTTCCACTTGGCCTGGTGACGAGAAGAGCCAAGAATCAAAGGGAGAAGTTGCAGAGGAGTCAATTTAGACTTTAGGGAAGGAAAAACCAATAGTGTGGGCTGTCCCAGAATTGACTGGGTTGCCTGGGAAGGCAAATGGGGTTCCTCAGTCTACGAGCTGGACTTGGTGGCTGCTAGGAAAGTCTCTGATTTGGTGGTGCTGAGGTCACACCTCCCCACCCTGAGCCCCAACCCAACCAAAGCTGGGAGGCCCATTCATCCCTGGCTCCACCAATGGCGTCGTGCCACTTGGCAAGGCTTTCAGCCCAGGTAGAGGACAGAGGAACCGTCTACCCAAGAGCCGGGTGACACAGAAGTCCAGCAATGCCCTGTTATCCCTGCATCCAGATGAAACTAATAAGGAGGTTTGGAGCCCATAACCTCACTGTTGTTGTTTTCACCAGAGGGGTCTGACCACGCTCTTCGAGACTTAGTTTCTAGCCTCTAGCTCACAGTCTCCAAGGGACACAATGGGAGCTGATGGGGAGATGAGGATCACCTGGACACCTTGAGCAGAAAGTATCAGTCATAGCTTCAGGATGAGGAGAGATCAGAACCTGAGAATGGCATTTGTGCTGTGCACACACCTGTGACTGTAAAGGTCACACAAAATGCATACAATTGGACATCACAAGACATTCTCCAAAGAGAATGGAGTTTCCTAATGTTCAAAATATGTATGTCTGTCAAATTCACCCCCAATGAAGCCCTTCTCTAGCATGCCATGTGTAGTATGAAGACTGCCCTGGGCTCTCCAAAGCTGGGCCACCGAAGCCCAAGCTCTAGACAGTTCTGACAACTTGGAGGATTTCCTTTTTGGGCACTTTCTTCTGACTAAAATATGCTTACATGATTGCACATCTATAACCTACATCAGATTGCTCGATGTCTTGGGGAGGAGAGATGAAAGGGAAGGAGGGAGAAAGAATTTGAAACTCAAAATTTTATTAAAAATGAATGTTTAGGGGTGGCTAGGTGGTGCAGCTAATAGAGAACCGGCCCTGGAGTCAGGAGTTCAAATCCAGCCTCAGACACTTAATGTCTACCAGCCATGTGACCTTGGGCAAGTCACTTAACCCCAAATGCCCTGCCTTCCCCCCTCCAAAAAGCAAAAAAAAAAAACACAAAGAATGTTGAAAACTATCTTTACATGTAATTGGAAAAAATAAAATACTATGTACAAAAAAGCCAAAACTTGATGATTGGCACCACCATAGACAGGGCATCTCCTATAGGAGAATGGACCTGGGTAATTCTGGAGTGATTCACTACTAAGTGTGCCACTGGGTAATTGGATTCCCAGTCACAACAGCTCTCCAAGAGCATCCACTAAAGGGGGACTAGTGACCTTAGAGGCAGGAGAAGTTTGGGTTCAAACCTTGCCTCTGACCACTACTACTACTACTACTACTACTACTACTACTACTACTACTACTACTACTACTATTACAACAACTACCACTACTACCAATAATAACCATAATAATAACATTTAAATAGCACTTTAGGCTTTGCCAGTGGCTGTACAGGCACACTCTCATTTCATCTTATTTCCTATATAATGAAGAACATGTCAATTCGCCTCCAAGCCTCCATGTCCTCATCTGTCAAATGGACATAACAATGCCTCTAGTCCATGGCAGGAGAATCCTGAAATCATAGGATGTGGAACTGGAAGAGACCCTAGAAGCCGTCTATTCTGACCCCCTCATTTTTCAGTGGAGACATCTGGGGCTCAGAGATGGTTAAGTGACTCACCCAAGGTCAAGAAGCACACAAGTGTCAGAGGTGGGATTGGAATCCAGGTTTTGCTACTGCTGCTGCTGCCCAGCCCAGTGCTCTCGCCACTATTCTACCCTGCCTCTATTGCTCTGATGCTGGAGCTGGTCTTCCTTCCACTGAGCTAGGCATGTGGGTGCACATGTGGACACACACACACACACACACACACACACACACACCTTTGAATAGCAAAGTATGCACAACTAGCTTGTGGCTCCTTGGTTTCCCTGCAGATCATCAGTTGCTTTGAGCCTGTAGGAGTGGTCAACGCTTAGGTAAAGAACCTTTCCAAACAGGGCTCAGAGGGTCACTGGGGGCCATGGGGCACACATTCGAAGGCTTCCCAGCTCAGGAGGATCTGCAACACTTCACACCACATTGGCAGAGGCTTCAAGGACCCAGAGCCACCTCAAAAGTGGGAGGAGACATTGGAGGAGGATTTTAGAGGAAACATTTATGAAAAGCCCTGCTTTTCATGGTGTCCCCACTGTTGCTGTGCTCTAGACAAGGGTTTACATTTCCTACCCCTAGTTCTGGCTCTGGGAAAGGCACTGAATTGTCCCACCCTCTCTAGTCATACTTGAGCTATTGGGGACATTCTGAAAATCCAGCCAACTTAGCAAACTACTCATCTCCCCAGGAACCAAAGCTATGGAATTGGGGAACAGTCACAAGGTTAGGCTTCACTCTTCCAGGAGAGATACAGGCTGGCCAGCCACCTGTCAAAGGAGACTTAAGCAGAGGGGACAGTGCAAGAAGAGGGTTCTCAAAAGAAGCACTAGGTTAATCTTGTATTGGTCATCAAAGGCAACCATCCAGTGAGCAGGGTCCATAAATCCACTCCTGGGACAGAAGTGAAAACATCCATAACAAAGTGAGTCACTGGCCATCTCTGAGCCTCAGATCTATCCTTGGGAACATTAAGGCCACCACATACCTCACCCAGTAGCTGTGAGTCCCAGGTCTTGTAAAATATAAAGGGCCACAAGAGTGTAAGCTATTATCGGTGTTGTTACAAAGATGGGGGTGGGGGAGAAATGGTGGCAGAGACAGGCTCCTCCTATCTTTCCACCAGCCATCTTCCCCATGAGGACCACTTCCCACAACCCCTTCCATGCCCAGCCTAAGTTCTGGCCAGCCAAGATTTCTCAGAGGGCCTTGTTGCCCACTGGGTTTCTTCAAAAGAAATCCAAAACTACCTCTGTGTTTTCTGTTGGATTACAGAGGAAGTGAAAGATGAGAGACTGACAGAGAGGTAGAGGAGGGGGGCAGAAACAGACAGACAGACAGACAGAGCCAAGCAAGGGAGATTCTGCACAAAATCTCCTTTGACTTTGGGTCCCTGGTCCAGGAGAAAGGAGGCAGGCCAAGGGTGGCAGCAGCCCAGGCAGCAGCAGGCAGTTCAGCCTTTGGGCAGCCAGCCTATCCAGGCTCCTGAGGAAGAATGGAGACAACCACAGGAGAAAGGGAAAGAAACAGGAAACACAGAGTTAATAGTTGAGGCAGGGCCCAGGACAAAGGCATTTCAGGATGTGAGAAGGGGCCCCTTTGAAGGAAAAAAAAAGTCTCTTTCCTCTGCTTTTAAAAAATTGCTTTAGAAGATCCAAGGGAGACTTTCCAGCTGAGCCCCACCCTTCCCGAGCCCCGCTTCTGAAGAAGGCAATGGGCCCTTCCCCGGCCCAGAGCAGGGGGAGGGGGCAGCCTGGCCCCCTGCCCCAGGGCTGCCCAACAGTATAGGTGGGTCTATAGTGACACCCAGCGGCCCTTGTGGGCCAAGGCCGCGCCAGACCCCAATGTGGTGACACCCAGGGGGAAGGAGAGGAGGAGAATTATAAAGTAGGCAGGGACTTACTGGGGGCCAGACAGCAGAGGCTAGCTCTCTCTGGGCAAGGCAGAAACTTCGGCCACTCCCAGCAGATTTTCTCTCTTAAAAAAAAAAAGTCCATTTGGATTGCGAGAACAACTCGGAGGAAACGGATCCCAACTTTTTCTGGAGAAGATGCTAGGGCCCCACTGAGTCCCAAAGCTCCAGAAAGTTTCTTCTCCCCCAGCCCAAGACCTTTGGATGACCAGCTCCTCAGGTACGCTGCCCGGGCTCCTTTCTGCGAGGGGTTGAGACCCAGACGCAGAACAAGAAGACATTTTCTTTTGTAAAAGAAGGTGATGGGAGCGAGGGGGTAGAGGAGAGAGGGAGGGCTGGCTTAGAGGACGTTTGTGGATCTCACACATGCCCTGGGCTGCTCTGGGAGGCAAATATTGACCCGGGAGGCTCGGCCAGCCGCCAGCTCTCCTGCCAGCCCGGCTCCCTGGATCGAGTTCAGCATCTCCCCCCACCCCACCCCACCCCACCCCAGCCCTTTGGATCAGCTTCATGCTGTTCGGAAAGTGACCGGCCGGGGCTGTGGAGAGAAAACCTTCAGGGATGGGAAGGGAAGAGAACGAGGAGAAGGGAGGGAGGACAGCCTTCCGAGGCTGGGCTGAGCGCAGCTCCCTGACCCGCCTGCGGACGGAAGGAGAGGGGATGCCAGCCTTTTCTGCTGCCTAGAGTGGAGCAGAGCCTGAGGTGCTTCCACTGCCACCCCGCCTCCTTCCCCAGCCCCCAGCCCCCCGCCTCAACAGCGCGGACAGTGAAGGACCCCTCCCGCCCTCTCTCTGCCCATGGCATCCTGAACGCCTCAGAGGGCATCTAGTCCAGTAGCCTCAATTTTAGAGGGGAGAAAACTGAGGTCCAAACCTCTTTGGCCCCTCCAGGCAATTAGCCCTTTATTACACCCTGTCCTCTCCTCCGCTGGGCTCTGTCTCGAAGCTTAACACTCTACTAGAGCCCCGCAGGAGGACCTCTGGGTGACGGTGTCCTGGGTGGGGCCCCTCTCCCCGAAGTGGCCAGTGGTGGTGACAAGCTCTGAGCCTTTGTGGGATGGGGGGGGTGGGGGATGGGCACAGGGCTGGGCGTTGAGTTGCTGGTCGGAGCACTCATCAGGGTGAGAGCTATTCCTTTTTTTTTTTTAATAACCGAAATAAAATACAGTCAGTGGCCTTTTTCTGAAGTTGATACTTTCCTGACAAAACTTGAGTATGGGGACTCCTAGTGTCGATAAGGCTGCCTTATTTAGAATTGGGAAGACCTGAATTTTAGTAGTGCTTCTGATATGAGGTGCCTCAGGTTTCTCATCTGTAAAATGGGTTCAAGAATGGCTGTCGTGCCTGCCTCAAATGATTGTTGTAAAGTTCAAATGAGATGACACAGTAAAAGTGTTTTTGTGAACTTCAAAGCACAATAGAAGGTAATCATGATGATCAGAGACTATCAATAAGGGTCTCCACATTTCAGGCTTCCTTCTGGTGGTAGGAGCCAGTCAACTGTGGGGGAGGGGGAGGTGAAGGGGAGAGAAGGACTTCTTTGTCTTGAATTGTCGGGAGTGAGTGAACATCAGTGCCCACAGAGACTTGTCTACCTGGTCCATGGTGCTTCTGCATAAGGGAGTCAGGATCCTGTATTTCCGGGTAGGGTTGGGGATTCCAGAGTAGAAGAGGAATATGAGGCCCAAGAGAAGGTGCCTCAGGGCTCAACATGGTACAGACGGTAGATGGCTGAGCTGAACCAGTATCGAAACCTAGATCCTCAGCTTCCCCCAACCTTATTGCCTTTCCACTACCCCTGAGACTTCCCAGGACACTGTTCTCAGGACACGTAGCTTTCATCTCTCAGGAGGGTGCCCAAGGTACCCGGGAACAGCCAGGAAGTAAGGCCCCCTCCTCCTTCTCCCTGGCTTTGCCCCCTTTTCTACTGCTCTCAAGATATTTGTGCTCAGGGAGACACCTGGGAACTTGCTTGAGGATGAGGAGGGGACTCATCTTAGGCAGCCAAAAGGATCAGGGAGCTGAGCAAAGCCAGGGGCCAAGCTGGGTGTGCTGAGCAATCCACCCCTCAGCCATCAGTCACTAAGCACCTACTATGTGCTGGACCTTAGGGCCCCGTTTAGATCTCAAAGGCCGCCTTAGTCAACCTGGCCATTCTACAGAGGAAAAAACTGAGGTCTAGAGAGAGCGCATGGCTTCAGAAGGTGACTCAACTTGTGAGGGGTTTAGTCAGGATTTGAACTCAGGCTCTCAGACTCCAAAGCCAACACTCAGTTGTGTTCTTTCTTTGCCTAGACAGAAGGAGTACATGCACATGCAAGTGTGAGCTTAGTCAATGGACAGAGTGCGGGGCATCGAGTCAAGAAACCCCCATGATAAATGTGGCCTCTGATGTGCTCTTATTACCTGTGTGGCCCAGAGGGAGTCACCTGGACAGAGCCTCTGAGCCTTCCTTTGGAGACAATGGAGGCAGCATTGGCCCTGAGCTAAAGGCTCTGTCAGAGGCCAAGGCTGGGCTATCATGCAAGTCTTCCCTTCTCTGGCTGTTTCCTCATTTGTCAAATGAGAAGCTTGGAGAGATGGGCTTGGAGGATCTTTCCAACTCTCCTTCTCTAGTCCTAGGAACCTGGTGAATGTAGATACTCCTGTGAGTGTGTATGTGTGTGTGTATGTGTGCACGTGTGAGTGTGAGAGAGAATGTGAGAGAGACAGATAGAATGTGTGTATGTGGGAATGTGGACATGTGTGATAATGTGTATGAGTGAAAGTGTTATGTGACAGTATGTGAGTGTATTGTGTGTATGTGAGTGTATTATGTGAATGTGTGAGAGTTGTGTGAACATGCACTATGAGAGTGTGAGTGTGCATGCTGGTGTTCATGTGTGAATGTGTGTACTATGTGAGTATGAGAGTATGTGACAGTATGAGTGTGTTGTGTGAATGTAAGTGTGTGAGTGTGTGAATATGTATGGATTTCTAAGTGTGTATATGTGTGAAAGTGTGTGTGAGTACATGTATGTGTGTGAGAGCATTATGAGAGTGAGTGTGCATGCTCTTGTGCATGCATGTGAGTGTATTATGAGAGTATGAATGTGTGTATATGTGTGAGCTGTGTATTGTGAGTGTGTGTGTGCAAATGTGTGACAGTGGTGGGAATGTGAGTATATGTGAGTGTGTAAGAGAGTGTGAGAGTATTGTGAGGGGGATATATTGTGAGGGTATGTGAGTATATGAGTGTGTGTGAGATTGGGTGGTAGAGTGGGGGTGTGTTAGTATGTGTTGTAAGTTTGTGTGTGTGTGCATGTATGTAATGGGCACTTCAGAGCCTGTTTGCCCCAAAGATCTCTTGATGGGCCTTCTAGAGAACTGGGTACCTTCTCAGTGGCCCTGGGGATAAAAGCCCAGGGAAGCCCAGTGTTTCGCCCCTGTCTGCGGATGGAATCTCTCAGGCTTTTCTCCAAGAATTCCAGAGACTTTGCTGACTTGAGTGAAATACAAATATGCCCAGCCTCCAGGCCTGACTCACTCTAAAAAGTGCCCATGGGCTTTGTTGAAAGTGCTGCGGCTGGGACCGGCGGCCCAAGGGAGGGGGAGGGGCTCCCTGCTCCCGGGCTGAGCTGGGATTCCAGCCCAGAGGCTCTCAGCAGCATGCGCCAAGGGAACTTGGGGAGAGTGAGGCACTCGGCCTTCGTGAGATGGGCTGAACGCCCCAACTCTGGAAAAGAGAAAGGGCACAGGAGACCTTGGCTAAGAGCAGTGCAAGGATTCAAAGTTGGGACACTGAGGCAGGAGAATCCTCAGACATTTGAGCTGGGGAGGGAGAGGGGATCAGGTCCAGAACTGAGGATGTGTAGACTGGGAGAGAGTCCTTCCCAACCCAGATTTAGGAAGGTGGCTGGGAATGAATAAAGCGCACACGAGCATGTGCGTGCATGTATGTGCACACGCTCCCATGAAGCTCATTCTCCTCCTCCCACGAACAGCCTACCCAGCTTGGGAGCGATCCTGAAAGGGGCTCTGAGCGCAAGCATCTGGGATGCCGCGTAAAGCTGTGGCCAGTCCGGCATCCGGCCTTGCGCCCGAATCCCCCGGGGCTAGGCCGGGGCTAGGCCGGGGATACCCCTGCGCTCTCCAGCCGGGGGGAGATGCTTCCGCTTGCCTGACGCCTTGCCACCTGCCAGGGTGGGCAGAGGGTGGAGAGAACGGGAAAGGCAGAAACTTGGTCAGCTCGTCGGTGAGGCAGGGTTCCAATGTCTCCCGGACACTCGCTAAAGTTGTGTGAGGAAGGATCCCCAAGGGGAGAATCAGTCCCAATCAGGACATTGCTACTGAGAGGGGCTTTGGGAAAGCCCTCCAGTCCTTCTACCCTGGCTGCCCATCAATTAGTCAATCCACAAGCCTGTCTTAAGTGGGGAGGAGGAAAGAGGAGGTCTTTCAGATGTAGACACGCTTCTGTGCTGCCTTCCTGGTGTTGTGTCGAAAGGGATCTGGGAGCTAAATCAGCGCTGGCCGCCTAGGGGGAAAGGGAAGACGCAGAGTTAGGGTTAGGGTTATGCTACCTTCAAGCCTCAACTCCCAGATCTCCCTAGAGGCTGCTGCTCGCCTTCTTCCAATCCCCAGACTATTCGCATTTACTTTGCAACTTAAACAGTCTGCTCCCTAAGGAGGAGACTATTTCCGTCTGTGTCTCCACGATGGCCGGCCGTAATAGATAGCTTATGAATGTGAATTGAATTGGATTGGATTGGATTGGAGTTTCTAGGTTTGCTTCTAGTCCAGCCCCTACCTGAACCAAAACAATCCCCCTACCCTACCCACAATTTCTTCCCATCAATTCTGTTACCCAGACGCTACTTAAGACTTCCAGACAGGAAACTCCCTCCGTTGTGAGGCAGCCCACTCCACTTCAGGACAGATCTCACAGTTTGGAAGCTTTCAGACTCTTAGAACATCAGAGATGGTAAAGCCATCACTGGGCATCTGGTACTATGAGACCTTATATATGGCAGGGCCCAAGACAGAAGCATCTCAGGATGGGCCAAGCTAAGTGGCTGATAAGAAACTGGGCCATAGGTGTCCTGGCCTCCAGCCTCAGCTCTTCCCAGTACCTCCCACCCCTCTGTATAGAGCTGAAACTTGCTGAGTTTCTTCTGGTCTACTAAGTCTACTAAGTCTACTAAGCATTGCTCAGTGCTCTGGGCTTCTCTCTCTCTGCTTTTCCTTCACACCTATGGCTTCACCTACCCACTCTGTGCTGGTGACTGCCAAGTCTGGAGTCCAGCCATCTTCTCTTCTGAGCTCTAACTGCCACCCAAGGGACATCATTGTCCCCACCCCACCCCCATCCTGCCCTCCCATCATCTGTCTACAGCTCCACCCTCCCTCCCCATCCTTCCATCTGTAATCTTTTCCGCTTCTCCCTCCTCACCCTTCTTAGCCAATCAATAATTAGCTACTTTCTGAAACATATCCCAGATCCCCCTCTCCCCTCTGCCCCTGCTGCCCCTCCCAGCTGCCCAACTCATCTCCACCCACCTAACTTAATACAACAGCCTCCTCTGCTCTTCCAGCCTCCTCCAATTGCCCCTTGCTACTACTAGGAGAATGGCCTTTGTTTTTTTCTCTCAGCTAACAAGAAAACTGAGGGCATTTTCTTTCTTTTACCTAGGGGATTGACATCCTCTGACCACCCCTTTACCAGTTACTAGGCTCTCCTTCCCTCTCCACCTTCTCCTGCAATTCCATGGGGACACATATTGGTGAAGGAACCCACAATCCGCACCCGAATCTCAAACATATGGGCAAAGTCTCATATTCTCTTACTAGTTATGGCTATGACGGATAATAATCTGAAACCAAGTGACTGGTTTGAAATAGATGGTCATAAAAACCCTAAACACAATTTAGTTTATTCCATTCCATCCCAGCACCAGCACCAAGTATGTGCAAAATGACCTTTCTTACACACAGTTCTGACATCTTGCTCCCACACCAAATCCACAGTGACTCCCTAGCACCCGCTGGGTTCAGTCCAGCTTCTTTGCTTGGCACCGACCAGATGAAGCCACCCTATCCTGTTCAGCTGTCAGACACTCTGTTGAGACAAACTGGATACCTTCACCCCACTTTTCTGTCAGCATGCACTGAACTCTCCTGCCTCCATGCCTTGTGACTAAAATATCTTCCCTCCTTCTCTTTGCAGGGCCTATTGAGGGCCTACCCATTCTTTCAAAGAATAAAGACAGGAACTGAGATTTTCCTGGTGTAAGAGAATCCCAGATAGGATTATTCCCCTCAAAGTTCTTCTGCCACTGAGGGCTGGCACCAGCCCTGTAGCCATAAGCTGGGGACTTACCTGGTGTGCTCACTGTCCCAGGGGTGCTTTGAACTCCCTGAGTCCAAAGCCAGCTCTCTGTCCATTAGGCTACACTTCTCTAAGCCTACCTCAAACAGAGCCTCCTTCTCTGGCCCATACCTGCAGAGCACATCACAGTGACTGGGGTGCTGGGGAGCTGTATGCACTGACACTTCACTCTCCTATGAGGCTGTGAGCTCCTTGAAACCAGGGAGAAAGATCATGCATGGTGAACCAAGGTGGCTTCAGGACTGGTCAATCAAAATGGATTAAACACCAGGCACTGTGCTGGGCACTGGGGTGGGGGTGGGGGGCAAGCATGAAGAATGTGATGATCCCTTCTCATGATGCAGAGACAAGAATATAGTAACATTTAGGCAGCATAAATAGCTTGAGTAAATACAAGATTTTTAGGGGAATGGGGGAGGAGGCAATGCCCAGCCATGGAAGAGACAAGGAAGGGCTTCCTTGAGCTGTGCCTTAAAGAAAGAGAGGGTTGTATGAGGCCAAGGCAAGGAGGGAGTGCACTCCTGACATGGGGGATGGTCAAGGCCAAGGCATTTGTGAGGAGCAGAGAAACCCAGGTAACCAGCTGGATAATGGCGGACAGGAGGAGTGACAGCCAAGGAGAGGAGAGAGATCAATGGGGGCCATCTAGGGAAGGGCTTTGAAACTTGAATGAGAGAGTGAATATTTGACTCTGGAGGCAACAGAAAACCACTGGCATAGACTGGACTCCATGGTCTGATGTGGGCCTGAGGAAAGTCGTGAGAGCAGCAGCAGCAGCAGGTAGGATGGACAGGGGTAGGGAGGGACTGGAGGCAGGGACACCTGTGAGATTCGGAGGGAGGCAGTGAGAGGGTGAGTGGGGAGCCATGTCTGCAGGTAGAAGCAGCAGCCATGGGGGAGAGAGACGGAAGAGTATGAGAAATCACTGAGATACGGCCACCAGGACAATGCTGCCCACAGTGGACGTGGGGTGACTTTGGGGAGTGGGGAGAGTCTTGAGAAAAAGGGGGTGCCTTTGGGATCTCCTTTGTTCAAAAGTACTAAGAAGCATCCAGAGTGGAATATCTAACAGACCACTGGTAATGCAGGCCCGATGCCCTGGGGGGGACACCTGGGAGTATCTGCATAAAGACGGCAGTTAAACCAATGGGAGTGGATGAGGTCACAGACAGAGACACAGAGAGAGAGGCAGAGAGAGGGCAGAGGGAGAAGAGAAGAGGGCCCAGAACAGGCATGTGCATGTAGATCAGAGCTGTCAGAAGAGCCACTAGCTCCCGCTGCTCCCTCAAGCTTGGCCTGAACCAGATTAAGATGTAATTGGGAAGTATTTATCAAAATAAAATACAATAAAACATAGGTAATATTCATGTCTGGTATTCTGAGCAAACACACAGCACCCAGAGATCCTTATGCCTGACTTCATGCTGCGGATGCTGAGCTAGCAAAGGAGGCGAAGAAGGCCTGATCAGACAGGAGGTGAGCCAGAAAAGAGTGAGGGCATGAAGCCGAGGGAGGTGAGAGGGGGTCCCCTGCTGCTGCGGGTGTGTCCAAGGCTGCTGAGAGCCCAAGGCTGAAGACTGGGAAAATACCATCGGGGATCATAGGTGCCTTTGGAGAGCCCTTTGGTGTGGGTCAGGATCATTCACCTACTGTCTGCTGCTGGCTGATGGGGAGAGTAGAATGTCTAAGACAGACACCAGGACTGTCCTCGAGGACCAAAAGTGATAAGAGAGGCAGTGAGAAGAGGTGATCTCTGAGGGCCCATCCAGCTCTCTTTCTGTGATTCCCATTGTACGAATAAGGAAACAGACTCAAGGTGGGTCATGTAGCTGGCAAAGGGCAGAGCTAGGGTTTGAAGCCATATTTCCTGAGTCCCCCAGACTTCCTCTCAGGGAAGACAACCTGGAAGAAGTCTAAAGGGTTCAAATCCTGCCCTTCTTGTTTCCCACTTGTGTGACCTTGGGCATGTCCCTTCCCCTAAAGGGACCTTAAAGTGCAAGGAATCCTTTCAATTCTGATATAACGATACTCATAAGCAAAGGTGTGGAGGTGGGACTGAGTATGGTTGATAGGGGTCTTCCAGTGCACAGTAGGAAGGGGGGATGTCCACCGTTGACCTCGAGAGGATTTGAAGTGAGGTCCTAGGGATGGCAAAGGTGTTCCAACATCCCTTGGCCTGAGCAAAGTTACAGACAGAAGCTGTGCGTCCAGCGAGTCTCCTGTCTTCACCTCTTCAGACCCTGACCTGCAAGGCCAGGCTGAGCTGGCCCTGGCAGGCCTGGAGCAGTGTGGGTTAGGGAACTTGGCTCCTCCTTGAGCCCCTTCTGTGTAGCTGTGAGGACATTTCCCCCTCTCCCCTGCTCTGCCTCCCTCCACCTCCCCTTCCCCTCTCCCTCCCTCCCTTTCTCTCCTCTTCCCCTGACCTTTGCCAATTGAACTGACTCTGATGGTTGACTCCCACCCTCCCCACCTTCCTGGTTCCTCCCCAGTGGGAGACCTCATGATCAGAATGACAGTGATGGGACTCTAAGGCCAAAGCACAAGCAGCCAGAAGGACTCATAAAGGGTCCAGACCAATCCTCTCAGGAATTAATGGAAATCAGGGCTGCCCTGACCTTTCTTTCTTTTTCCTTTTTTTCAGGAGGAAAAACCCTTGAAAGTGGAGCCTCAAAGATGTTCCAAAAGCTGTTCCCCACTCTCCTGGTCTGGGGCCTCCTGGGCTCCCTTCACGCTCAACAAGTAGCATTCTATGAAGGCAGCACCACGGACAGAGCCAGCAATTGCCCAGGTACCAGTGTGGCAGAAGCATTGCCTGGGCCTAAGGGCCCCTTCTGCCCAGCCACTGTTCCCCTGGTTCCCTGCTCATTCTCCCCACCCCTAGCCAAAGCCAGGGAAAGTCCTAACAGACACAAAAAGCAACTGGGCTGGAAAGGAGCGTAGGGGCCCTTGTGTCGTTTAAAAATTAGTAAATGAAGCATGAGGCTACTTGCCTTAGGGCCCACAGCTGGCGAGTGGCAGAGCCAGGGTTCTAATCCACATTTTCTGGTGCTAAGCCCCAGGCTCTTTCTAGCAATTGTAGGAATACTAACTAGTTATGCCTGGAAATCCTCCACCGGGCAGGCAGGGTCAGGGACAAAAATGACAATGCCACCACAGTGCTGAGTGAGGTAGCTTTCTGTTTCTCCCTCCTCTCTTCTTCTCCTCTCTTCTTCTCCTCCTCCTTCTCCTCCCCCTCCTCCTCTTCCTCTCTCTTCTTCTTCTTCTTCTTCTTCTTCTTCTTCTTCTTCTTCTTCTTCTTCTTCTTCTGCCTCTGCCTCTGCCTCTGCCTCCTCTTCTTCCTGCTACCATGAATATAGATTCTGGAATTCCAGGAATCTAAGGTTTTTCTATCTAGAGCCAGAAGGCACCTCAGATGTCTTCCAGTCCAAACCCATCATTCTTCCTATGAAGAAAATGTAGCTCATCTGGGCTCAAATGGCTAAGTCAAGGTCACATGAGCAATAAGTAGACAAGCCAGGATTCCAATTCAGTCCTGGGCATCTAAGGTGAGGGCTCTTTCCCTGTCTCTAATGGCTGTCCCGTTAGAGAAGGACTGTGAAGTACCCAGTATCTTTGATCAAGAATGTCAAAGAAAACATTTGACTTTATAGCAAACATATCAAAGGTTAAGCCCAGGTACTCCAAGACCCTGAAACCCTGAAGCCAAATCAGTCAGCATCAGAAAACCAATTCCCTCTGAAGCAACCTGAGCAATCTGTAATGATCACAAAACCAAATGGAGCAGTCCACACCCATATTTTCCATCATTGCTCTTGTCAGCTTCACCTATACCCTTCTTCACTGTGGTCACCAAATATTAAGGGATACAGTGGTTTGGTTTAAATACCAGATATGGAAGGGGCATCAGAGGGCACATGGACCAGCCTTACCCAGTCAAGGATCTCCACTCTACCACACCCAACAAGTGGCCATGCCACCTTTGTTCAAAGACCTCCTGTGCCAGGGATCCCTCTCAAGTTGAGATGTCTCTCCATGCTTTGTAAGGTGGTACCATGTACTACAACTGTTTTCATAGTGGCCCATTTACTTATTCTCATTCTAAGACCCACAAGGGCAGGTAACCAGGCTTCCCATGGCAAGATATATCTTGTTGCCTTGGCTTAATGAGAATAATTCTGCCATGTTCTTTGGTGACTCCATGAACATGGGTCCATGCTTCCTTCCATCCAACCCTAATATTCATTTATAGCAAGAAAGTCAACATGTGCATAGCTCAGGTGCCCCAGCTACATTTCTAGATCATTGGCCGCTGGACAAAGATCACTCATTCATTGGAGCAACACTTCAGTAGATGGATGCTCACAGGCAATCTCAGTGCAATATCATGGTTACCCCCAATCTTCTGTTAGCCTGTCATTATAACCACAATGACTAGAGGATGCTGACCAGGCCTGAGATCATTTCGTCTTTTATCAATTTCATGGGTTTCTGAGAATTCATCTCCTGTTTGTGGGGGAGAGCCTCTCTGCATTTAGCAAGACCAACCTTAGACAACAGATATAGTCCATCCCTGGGATCTGACTCAAAGCATTTCTGGTTCAACAGGATGTTCTAAATCCTGCCCTTCACTGGGCATCTAGAAAACCTAATCAGACATCCAAGTGCTCTGTGGCACTTCTTCAAGAAAACACTCGGAAGGTCAGAAGAGCCCAGAAAGTGACTCAGATAGTGAACACACATGGCAGCCATGGGCAGCACTGCCTTGAGGGCACAGATGAGATTATAAATCATTAAGGGGGAAGACAATGATAGCTGACATTTCTATAGCCCCTACTATGTGCCGGGCACCAGGCTAAGCACTTTACCACTATTGAGTCTCACAACAACCCTGGGAAGTAGGTGCTGAGAGGGAAACTGAGGCAAACAGATATTAAAAGACTTGCCCAGGGTTGCATAACTAATCTTAAGCCTCTGAAGTCAAATTTGCACTTGAGTCTTTCTGATTCCAGGCCCAGGGCTTTACACCCATCAAGCCACCTAGCTGCTAGGAAGATAGTGCTGTACATGGAAGTGAGCACCACAGTAAGCCAGACTCAGAAGTGGGCATGTGGCCACACCCAAAGAGCTCTCATTAATGAGATGGAGGCAGGGTGTACTAGAGCCACCCTGTTGTTCAGTCATCCGATATGTATCTTGATGACTTAGACAATGAGAGAGATGGGTTGGCATCCAGCTAGGTGGGAAAGCTGACCTGATGGAGGAGGGATGGTGGCATTAGCACCCAAAAAGAGATTAACCAGTGGCAACCCTGGGTTGGACATAAGGAGATGAACATAACTTGGACAGAGTATTTGGCGCATCAGCTTCACCAAATAGGGGAGGCGTCCTCCACAGCCATTCCTGTGGAAAAGATTCTGGGATTTTAGCAGATGGCCATCTTGGTGCAACCCACAGTGGGACATGCCCCCTGGGGCACCCTTCAGAGAAAAGGGGTCCCCCTCGCCCCCGGCTCTTCCCCAGATCATCAAGTCATACTCAGTTCTGGAAGCTCCATTTTCAGAAGGCTTGGAGGAAGCCTGGAGAAAGGTGAAGCAATCAGTCATAAGCACTTATTAAGTGCCCACTGTATGAAGGCTCTCAATAAACGTGGAAGAACTGCAATGTAGCATGCAGTTTTCAAATGTTTGAAAGGCTATCCTTGTATCAGCCAAGACAGGGACTCCGCTGGCTCTGGTTGGCTCCAGGAGGCAGAACTCCAAGCAATGGAGGGAAAACACAATGATACAAAGTGGGGCTTGGTGAAAAGGAAACCTTCCTAACAAATAGAGACCCACAAAGAAGGTGCTGCCTCAGCAGGTCCTAGCTTCCCACTCTCTGGCACTCTTCAGACAAAGGCAGGGCCACTGCCAGATGGGGATGGGGAGCCAGGGGAGGTCCCACCCAGTTGTGGCATTTGGTGATTCTGTGATTAAAAGCAGTGCCTCATCACAAAACAGTGTAAAACTGTCTGAGAGAATGGGGAAGAACCCAATTGACATTCTTACCCACAAACAAGAAACCTCTGGACCCACAGATCCCTGTCCTCATGCTCTTACTTTGCGAAGGAGGAGAGAATGACCCTCTACACATTGAGGAGATTGGCTGGGCACACATTGAGGGCATCCTTCACAAAGCTACAAGAAGAGAGTGGGCAGGCTTTCATGGACGATTGTACACAAGAGACTGTATCTTCACCATCACTGAGGACAGAGCTGGGCACACAATGCTAGAGACACTTTGTAAATGCTTGTTGGCTGACTGAAAAGAAAGTGGCATGATGCTGGATGGCAAGGATTTCATAATCTACCAGAGATGGAGAAGTTCAGGTCAATAATTCAATTCCATAAACAGTTATTAAGTGCCAGAACTCACTGTGCAAAGTGCCAAAAATACAAATAAGACAAAGAAAGCCAGCTCCTGCCCTCAAGAAGCTTACAATCTAACCAGGAAAGACAACACCCAGCAGGAAGCTATAAAGGGGAGGGAATACCAGAGGGTATCCAGGGTGGGGGTATCATGTTCCATGGAGTCAGAGCCAAGCAGAGCTATGATGGAAGGCTGGGAGTCCTCCCTAGGGCTCCGTCCTCCAGCCCTCCAATTACAGGGGAAAGGCAATTGAGAGAGAGGTGGAGATGCTGAGTATCAGAAACTGAGTCAAGCTGAATGATGATGAAATGCCAAGAGAGGAAACAAGAACAAGAGATACTGGTAAAGTATGGATGCCTGGAGGGGACAGCAGACTGGAGAAATGGAGAGAGAGAGAGAGAGAGAGAGAGAGAGAGAGAGAGAGAGAGAGAGAGACAGAGACAGAGACAGAGACAGAGACAGAGACAGAGACAGAGAGAGGTGAGGAGCCTGGTGGATGCTGAGGAGGCCAGCCTGGCTTACGAGGGGGAGCTAGTGCCCCTGAGAGCAACAGTGATATCAGGAGGTGGGAGAGGATTCGGGAGAGAATGAGCTCTGTTTGGGGCCTGTTGAGTCTGAGAGGTCAACAAAATGGCCAGTCTGAGATGTCCACGAAGGGGTGCCTGCCCAAGTCTCTCCCCACTCAGGTTCATCCTTCATTCAGCCACCAAGGCGATATCCCAAAAGCACAGGTGCAACAATCTCTCTCTGTGCCTGTGCCTGTGCCTCTCTCTCTCTCTCTCTCTCTCTCTCTCTCTCTCTCTCTCTCTCTCTCTCTCTCTCTCTCTCTCTCCCCCCCCCCTCTCCTTTTCTCCCTCTCTCTCTGTGTCTGTCTATCTCTCTGTCTCTCTCTATCTCTCGCTCTCTGTCTCTCTCCTCTCTGTCTGTCTCTCTGTCTCTGTCTCTTCGTCTGTTTCTGTCTCTGTTTCTCTCACACAAACACACAGACACAGACACAGGCACAGACACAGACACAGACTAAACTGCAGTGGCTCCCTATTGCTTCTAGAATCAAATACAAAGTGCTCTGCATGGCCTTCAAAGCCCTCCATGACACCCCCCCCATCTTTCCAGTCTTCTGACCCCTTCCTCCCTGCACATGCTCTTTGGCCCAGCCCTGGCCTTCTGGCTTCCCCACAGACAGGACCCTCGTTGCTCATCTTTGTGCTTCTCTCGGGGCACCCCCAGGCCTGGGAGCCTCCCCCTCCTCTGCCAGGACTCTGGCCTCTCTGAGTTCCTTCCCCCTTAATTGTCTCCTATTTATCCTGCCTGTAAGTGGCTCTGTGTGTGTTTGCAAGTTCTCTCTCCCATTAGAACATAAGCTCCTCAGCGGCAGGACTATCGACCTCTTTTTGTATCTCCAGGGCTTAACACAGTGCCTGGAATATAGGAAGCACTTTAGAAATGTTTATCAAGTTATGTGAGGTGTCAGTCAGCCAGCATTTATTAAGTTCTAACTGTACATGCACCAGCCCCTGTGCTAAATGTGCCTGGACACAGAGAAGAAGAGAGGTCAGGGCTGGGTGTGGAGACCTGAAAACACTTGCAGAGACATGATCACGGATCCCTCATGAGTGTGTGTGTGCATGTGTCTGTGTAGACAGACTTAGAGGCAGGAGACACACACACATGTAATGATATGTGTTCACATACCTGGCACATTCACATTTACGTGACCCTGGGCCAGCTGTTCACCTCCCTGGGCCTTAAGTTTCCCCAAACGTCAAGGGAAGACTGGAGCCTTACGGCTTCAGCTTCTCTACTCTCCTCAGCCCTGTGTCCACAGCCCTCACGCTCCTCACCGGGCCCTTGCTACAGTCCCTCACCTTCTCACCTCCCCCAATCCATGACAGGATGCGCTCTCTAGAAGGAACCACAACCCCGGCTCACACGTAGACAGAGGCTGCTGGCAGTGATTCATCTGGGTCCTTCTGAGTGTGGAACAGCAAATGGAGCACTTGTCTTGGGCTTGGAAAGACCCGGGCTCCCATCTGGCCTTTGATGCCAGCTATGGGTGCTGAGTGAATCCCTGAACTTTGCTCAACCTCAATGACCTATCTTCAAAATGGGAAAATAGGACCCACAGTGACTCCCTCAAATGCTTATTGGGAAGCCCCTACCCCATCTGGAGTTAGTAGGGACCTCAGAGGCCCCCAGCCTCCATTTTACAGATGGGGAAGCTGAGGCCAGCAGGTAGATGGGCTAGGTGACCTGCCCAGGGAGGGTGGAAGTGAGGTTCAGGCCCAGATCCTCCAAGGCCAAGCCAGGGCTCTATGCACTGTCCCACACTGAGTCCATTCATCCTTTACTTGGTCACATAGGTGCCTTGAGAATGGAATGCAGAATAGCGGCTACTGTTTTTACTTTGTGCTAAGCTTTTGAGGGTGGCACTGATAGGACCCTAACCTTCTGTTCCCACAGAGAAAACAGACTGCCCCATCAACGTGTACTTTGTCTTGGACACTTCTGAGAGCGTAACCATGCAGTCTCCCATTGACAGCCTGTTGAGCCAAACCCAACAGTTCCTTCTCCAGTTCACCAGTGAGCTGAAGAACCAGCACTATCGTGACCAGGTGGCCATCAGCTGGCACTACGGAGGTCTGCACTTCTCTGATGAGGTGGAGATCTTCAGCCCCCTGGGTAGCGACGAAGCCACCTTCAAATCCAGGCTCCAGAAAATCAGGTCCTTCCGCCGAGGCACCTTCACAGACTGTGCTATCGCCAACATGACCCAAGAAATTATGAGAAATCCCAGCAAGGGCACGAACTTTGCCATAGTGATCACTGACGGGCACGTGACCGGGAGCCCTTGTGGTGGCATCAAGATGCAGGCAGAGAGAGCCCGGGACATGGGCATCAAGCTCTTCTCTGTAGCCCTCAACCAAAACAAGAATGAACACGGGCTCCGGGAAATCGCCAATCTCCCCCATGAGCTCTACAGAAACAACTACCTCACCATCAAAGAAGACACCTCCATCGACCAGGATACCATTGACAGGATTATCAAGGTCATGGTAAGGGGACGGTAGGGGAGGGATGGAAGGCTCTTGAGAACTGGCTTCCAATTCCACCTCTGCTGGTCCTGAGCTGGGTGCCCACATACTCCCACTGTCCTGGGGCGCAGGGCAAGGGGGAGGTGAGCGGTGGAGGTTCTGCAGGGCAAAAGCTCTGGAGCACTCTCAAACAGGGGCAAGCTCCCTCCAGTGGAGGAGTCATTAGGTTTGGTGGGCTCCAAGTACCTCATGTGCCACTGGGGGGTGCAAGTGAGCAATCAGCCTGACTAGGGCAGTGCATGCCTGCTTCCTCTTCTTTCTGGAAGGCTTGGGACAGGGTCGCCTGTCCAAGGTGCTGCTCAGAGATGGGGGAGCCCTGGGCCATGGCTTAGCAGAATGACTTCTAGAAAGAGCAGATCATTTCATTAATGCAACACAGGGAAGAATGCTTGGGGTGGTCATCCAAAGGAGCAGCTTGGGTGTGACAATGTTTCCCTCATGGATCTGACTAGTTTTGCTTTCTTATTTCCTTCCTGGCAGAAACACGAAGCATATTCAGAGGTAAGTTGGTATTATTTTCTAGCCTGTTGTCCAGTGGTAAGGGGAAAGTGGGGAAGAGTAATCAGCACAGCCCAAATCCAGAGTGGGGGTGAGATGGCCTTTCTGTGTGGCTCCCACCCAGAGTCTCCACGGCAACTGGGTTCTTCATCATTACTATTTCCTGTGTATTTGCTGAACTCCTGCAGGTGTGGCAGGGCTATGGACCCTGCCCTTCCCCTGAGTTCAAAGGCTAACTGCTTCCAAGCCTTAAGGTCCTGGAAAGAAGGAGGCTGGGATAGGCCCAGCAAAGGGAGGTGGCCCTTCACAGGCATTCAGTGGATTTAGTGCACAGGTACTCATGTGTGACCCCATACCCTGCAAGCCTCAGAGACCAGGTCTTCCAAGGCTACCTGCTTCTCACAGCACCGAGAAGACAGCAAGGTGCCACACTGTGGGAAGAGCCCTATGTCAGGGCCAGAAGACTTCTGAGAGTTAACTGAATGGTCTCCCTTCTAAGATTTATCTGATTGGGCTAGTTGTTTCGTCTCTCTGGGCCTTGGTTTGTCCTTCTGTAAAATGGGAGAGTTGGACTAGTCAACATTAGAGATCCCCTCCAGTCTAAACATGATATCACTGCACTAAGCTGGCAAAGTAGACTCTTCAAGCCTGGGATATTTCCTGCCATCTCATAGGCTTGGCTTTCAAGACCAGTGCCTGAGAAGGCATTTCTTCTGAGGAGTGTTATGGTGAGGGTTATGATGCTTGTAAACATCATTGGTCTCTTGGCTCAAGCTACTGGGGTCCTCATAGGATAAGTAACACAGAGAAAATGACTAAATGAATCAGTAATAATTTTATTTTCATGTGAAAGAATGTTGTGTTAAAATAGATCCACAGAAACACTAATCATCAAATAAGGCTTGTAATTAGAAGTAAGATTTAAAGAAATAGAAATCCCTAGGTATATGATATTCTTTCTAATCCAGTAGTTCCCAAAGTCTTTGAATATGAGGACCCCTTATTAGCTAAAAACTTCAAGAATCTCCACCTTCTAGCAGCCACATTCCTAATATATATTCCATGGGAACAAAATAAAGGGTGGACTGGAAACAGGAGAGGTCAGCTGGGCAAATCCACCGTCTACCACCTACAGACTCTGCAGACCCTGGTCTCAGAGACTCACTGTGCTGTTTAGCCTCGGTCTCTCCAGGTTCACTCACTGACCACATCATTGACTACGCTTCTGTGTCCTTCCAGAAGAGTTTTGGGAAGGGTGTGGATGGGTCTGGGGCTTCCTCCTCCCCCTGGGGTAGCCCACTCATCTTGACATGGTGTCTTTTCTGGTTCCTTTCAGTGTTACAAGGTGAGCTGCCTGCAGATCCAAGGTCCTGCTGGTCCCAAGGGTTATCGAGGACAGAAGGTAAGCCATCACAACCCAGTCATCCCAAGCATTAGGATAGTGCCCCCAGCTAGCCCTCCTGATCTGGGACCTGCCTCCCCTCCATCTCTCCATCCATTCCTTCCTCCATCTATCCTTTCTTCCATTTATCCCTCCATCCATCCATCCCTCCTTTCCTTCCATCCATCCTCTCTGTCCATCCATCACTTCTCCTTTCCATCCATCCATCCATCCATCTCTCCATCCCTCCCTCCCTCTATGCCTTCCTCCTTTCATCCATCCCTCCATCCATCCATCCTTCCTTCCATCCCTCCATCCATCCATCCCTCCTTTCTATCCATCCATCCTCTCTGTCCATCCATCACTCCTCCTTTCCATGCATCCATTCATCCCTCCCTCCATCCATCTCTCCATCCATCCATCCCTCCATCCATCCATCCATTCCTCCCTCCACGCCTTCTTTCCATCCATCCATCCCTCCATCCTTCCTTCCATCCCTCTATCCATACATCCATTCCTCTTTTCCATCCATCCATCCATCCATCCATCCATCCATCCATCCATCCATCATCCTCCATTAGTCTACAGGAAAGCCTAAGATCTCCCTTTAGGGCCATACTGCTCCTGATCATGGAGAGGGAACAGAAAGGAATACTGGTTTTGTAGGTTGATTAAAAACCCAAGTTCTTTATTCTTCACTTTGAGAACTACTGAGTTTAGCCTGTTTCTATACACACCTATGCCTTGTCTATGAGTATGTGTTCCATGATACGCAAAAAGAAAAAGGCCCATATGGACATGCCATGAGTAACAGAGAAAACTGAAGGGAAAGAGGGAGAAACTTTCTGTTGCTGTGGAAAGCCACTTATTCTATAAACACGGCTACTGAGATGATACCGTCTGCTTAACTGGCTGTAAAGTATGTGCTCACAGGTCATCAGCCATGCTTGGTTTGCTGCCATTGGAAGTCAAGTTCATGAATTATTTTTTGAATAAAATTAGATGAGCTTCCACAGCTTTGAAATGGAGTCTCAGCCTTACTGAAGCCTATGGCCAATTAGTGTTTGCTTTGCTGCTGCACAGACTTCTAGCAATCTCTATTAAGCCTCCGCAGCCTTTCTCAGAAGGGGACCCCCTTCCTTTCTTTAGAACATCGATGGAAGGGCTGCTGTGGACTGACCCAGACCCCCAGGACCCACAGGGCCAGGGGAACCCACTGGGTCACAAGGGGTGGATTCCCTGTGGGAGCTAACGAGAGGCCAGGATAAAAGGTACAAAAAGCCCAGGGATGTGGAGTCAAGTTGGGTCAACCAGCATTTCTAAAGAACCAGCTCTGTGCCCAGAACTGAGCTAAGAACTGGGGATACAAAGAAAGTCAAAGGAAATCCTTGACCTCTGGGAGCTCCCAGTATAATGGGGGAGACAAGAGGCAAACAGTCAGGAACAAACAGTGCAGACAAGACAGGGGCCATCTAGAAAGGACACTGGCTTTAAGAGGAACTAGGAAAAGCTTCCTGGGGCAGGTGGGATTTGTACTGGGCCTTGAAGGGATCCAGGGAAGGCAGGAGGCAGAGATGGAAAAGGGGAGCACTCCAGGCACCTAGGGCAATGACTGGTCCAAGTCCAGGTCTTAATAGCTGTGTGACCTTGGGCAAGTAATGTACCTTCTATGGGCTGAAGGTTCATCTTCTGGAAAATGTAGCCACTCCCTCATGTGCCCTTGGGAAGCTCAAAGAGGCCAGCACCTGGAAGAGGTTCTAGCAAACCTTGGCAAGCAGTCATTCCTACCTACTCACTGTTTTTACTGTGCTGATTTTCAGGGTGCCAAGGGGAACATGGGTGAGCCAGGTGAACCTGGACAGAAAGGACGGCAGGTGAGTGTTTGACTCCCTCTTCCCACTCACTGAGGATCACTGGGGCGGTGTGGCAGGGGTCACATGTCGCATCCCCACTGACTGCTCTGTCTTTTCTCTGCAGGGAGACCCAGGCATCGAGGGCCCCATTGGCTTCCCAGGACCCAAGGTAAGACGCTCTGGACTTGCAGTACATCCCTGACAAGGCATGAAAGGTTGGGGGTGGGGGGAGCTCTGGCTCCTAATGGAGCACTTGGGTTCAAATCCCACCTTTGATGTTTACTCTCTGTATGACCTTAGACAAGTCTCCGGCTCTCTCCAGGCCTGCTTCCTCTTCTATAACAAGAGGCTGTTGGACTATATGGCCTTTGAATACCTTCGAGCTCTAGACCTAGGATAACATCAAGCAGGTGCCCCAAAATTCAAGTAACTGTGCCTCCATGGGCCAAGCCTTTAGGATCCTTAGACCAGAGAGAAAAGGGCCATTTTTTGTTTCTGCTGCTGATCTTGGGCCTCTGACTTCTCCACTCTGGCCTTGAGTATTTTCTTCTTAACATGAAACGGCAGGACTAGATCTGCTCAGGCCTCCCCCATTAGCAGTCTTTGGTTCTGTCATCTGTTGGCCTAGTGTGCCACCTCTCTGGGCCACAGTCTCTACATCTGTAAACTGGGGGCAAAACTGTTGTTATTGTCAAATATGCTCAGCAGGGACATGGAGATACTTGGCCAGAGCTGGTTCAATCCAAATCAGTCTGCCACCTTCTCAGACTTCCCACTCCCAAAGTTCGGGCTTTGGTTGACAAGGAAGAAATGCCCTGTTGGGACCATCCAGAAAGTTGAGGGAGAGAAGTGAGGGTCAGACGGAAAGAGGCCTCTTGCAAAGGAGTGCATGCCCCCCTCAGGTCCAGAGATTCTACCATCTAAACCCAGAAAGAGGCGGCAGGAAGACAGTCGATGGGAGCCCTCCATGAAGTGTCCCTCGGCCTGGCCTAAATCACACTTCTCTCCCCGTCAGTGTCTCTTTCAAGAGATCCAGTCTGAGACTCAGCTGTCTCTGTTAACTCTGGGCAGATCCCTTCCCCATTATGACCCTCATGATCTTCCTCTTGTCAAAGGGAACCAAACATCTCACCAGGTCATGGCAGGATGCACAGCCTTTGTAAAACCAACATTCAGACCTCACAGGAACAGATGGCATTTTCTTCCTCCTCCTCTTCTTCTTCTTCCTCCTCCTCCTCTTCCTCCTCCTTCTTCTCCTCCTACTCTTCTTCCTTCTTCTTCTCCTTCTCCTTTTCCTTTCCTTCTTCTTCTTCTTCTTCTCCTCCTCCTCCTTCTTCTTCTCCTTCTTCTCCTTCTTTTCCTCCTCCTCCTCCTCCTCCTTCTCCTCTTCCTCCTCCTCTTCCTCCTCCTCCTCCTCCTCCGTCTTCTTCTTCTTCTTCTTCTCCTTCTTCTCCTCTTCCTCCTTCTCCTTCTTCTCCTCCTCCTCGTTCTCCTTCTTCTTCTTCTACTTCTTCTCCTCCTTCTTCTCCTCCTCCTCATTCTCCTTCTTCTTCTTCTACTTCTTCTCCTCCTCCTTCTCCTCCTCCTCCTCCTTCTTCTTCTACTTCTTCTCCTCCTCCTCCTCCTTCTTCTTCTCCTTTTTCCTCTCCTCCTCCTTCTCCTCCTCTTCCTTCTTCTTCTCCTCCTCCTCCTCCTTCTTCTTCTCCTTTTTCTTCTTCTCCTTCTCCTTCTTCCTCCTCCTCCTGCCTTCTCCTCTTCCTCCTCTTCCTTTTCTGCTCATTCTTCATCCCACCACACAGATTTTCTCCTCTGTATCTTCTCCATTCCCCCAATTCACTAGTAACTTTTATTAGTCAAGATGGAATTCATTATAATCTTTCTCCTTTTTTCTTCTACCTTTAGGGTGTCCCTGGTTTGAAAGGCGAGAAGGTAAGATGCTTCTGGGTTTAATCACTGTTAGGGAGGTTCCCTTTTGCACAAGCACCTCTTCATCCAGGGGATCCCCTTTTCCTTAAAATAGGAACATTTGGATAATATTATTTTGCTCACAAATGGCATTACCTGGGAGGCAAAGGGTAAGGAGTGAGAATGGGGAGGAGGAGAATTAACCAAAGAGCCCTGAGTAATCTGAGCTTTGTGAGGTACAGTGGAAATAACATGGCTCTGGAGGCAAAGGACCTGGGTTCAAATCATACCTCTTATTTTTATCACCTTGTGATCTTGGGCAAGTCACTTCTCCTCCCTGGAGATTAGTTTTCCTCATCTGTAAGGTGGGACATTGGCCTAGAGAGCCCCAAAGGTGCCTCCCAGCTCTAGATCTGTGAACCCTGATGCCCAGAAAGTAAATCTGAGCAGTGTGGAAGGGCCAAACCTGACCCGTGTCCCTTTTTGTGCAGGGTGAATATGGCGGAGATGGAAGAAGGGTAAGTAAGCAACTGGCTTCCTCTGTTCTCTGACATTTCATGCCCTGAATGAAGAATCACATGTGACAAGCATATAACTTCCTTTTCTTCATACCAGGGAGCAGCAGGGCTGGCAGGCAAGAATGGGACAGATGGACAGAAGGTAATGGTGGGCGAGTCGGGCTCCCCATGGCTACCCCTGCTGCCTGCCGGGCTTCTGCTGAAAGGGCAGACCAAAGGCGGAGGGATGGACTCTTCCCAAATTCCATTTGGACAAATGGGTCCTTGGGGGAGAGCCATAGAAGCAGGAGGTTCAAGGATACCCTGTGCCTAGGCGGGGCCGAGGCCAACCCTACCCAACTGTGCTCAGCTAACTCAGTGCCCTCAGAGAGGGACCTGGGCCCTTGGCCATTGGCCTAGCCTCCTTCCACCATGATGCTGAGCCCCTCAGCCTGATGGCCAGCCTCCTCGAGATAGCCGGGCATTCGTCTGCTGCTCTAGCCTAAGTCTCTCCAACAGTAAACCCACCCTTTCTTTGGGGGGGGGGTCTGTGAGTGCCCTCTCCCCCTCCCCAGACCTGAGGAAAGGGATGTTGTAAGTGGTTTTCACATTTCCCATGAAGAGTCCATAACAGGGATTTAGAATGAGGACACTTGGATTTACCACTAAGTAGCGTAGGTAAATCTTCTCCCCTTCCTGGTCCTCAGTGTCCCCATCTATAAAATGGCCTGGGTGGCCCTGATGACAGGAAGTCCCTTCCAGCTCTCACCTGGGGGTGACCATCCTCTTGGACAAGTCACCCTGGGATTCTGCAAAATGAGAGGTTGAGACGAGGTGACCTCTGAGGTCCCTTTGGCTCATGGTCTCGCATCAGAAATGCCCCTGAGCCCCAAAGGACAGCGATTCCCAGGCCCCGCTGCTCTCAGGGCAGATCTTAAGACTGAGACATGCTTTAGACCTGACATCACCGAGCAGCCACCAGGAGGCACTAAGCTGAGAACAGGCTGCCTACCTGTCTGCCTGCTGATGGATGGTTCCCTGGAGCCACTGTGGACACTGGCTCTGCTCTTTGAATCACCCTGGGCAAGTCCCATGCCCTCAGTGCCCAGGACAGCTCCTGAGACCACAGAGCTACAGGAATCCCCTGCAGAGTAAGCCAGAAAGAACCCCAGAACATTTTCTCACTCTGTCTTCATTTTCTTTGCTCTTGGTCTAGGGAAAGCGGGGACGCATTGGACCCCCCGGCTGCAAAGGGGACCCCGGTGACAGGGTAAGCCCATTGCTGTGGTGTGCCCCCAACCCCAGAAACTTGAGGCTCTTCGTAGGGGCTGAAAGCACAGGGAAGGGTCTTTGGGGGCGTGGAGGCTGCACTAGAGTGAAACATGGAATGAGAAGCCTGGTCAAGGGGCTGGGCAGCCTGAGGTCACAGACCTGAGAGGACACAGGCCTCCCAAGTCTCACAGGGGCTGCAATCAGCATCAGTGGAGGGCAGGTTCACACCAGTGATATGTGGAGAGCTTGAAAGCTCTAAATAGGGCCGGCCATAGAGAAAAGGAAAGGGGAGCCGCGAGGGTCACGATGCTCGCTTTGGGAAGAATCCAGTGCCAGACGCCTTGTCCACAGACAACAGCAGGGCTCCCCATGGCACAGCAGAGAGGGCATGGAGAGTGATGGACACATTCAGGACCCCTCCCCCGAACGCCACCATACCGGGGCTTGAGGCAGACACCTACCCTGCCGGCCACAGGGACCAAGGGTTCTCATTCCTGATCTTGTCTTCTACAGGGCCTCGATGGCTACCCGGGAGAAGCCGGCAGCCCAGGAGAACAAGGAGACCAGGGCAGTAAGGTAGGTGGTGCCCCCCAAAAGGCCAATCAGGCAGAATCAGGCTCAGGATTGCCCCCCCAGGCCTTTCTCTGCCTATCTCTCTCATGAATCTTTCGTGGGCACAGCCAGTGATGAATCACTGAGCCCACAACCCTCAGTCATGAGAAAAAGGTGAGTGAAGTCCCAGGCAGTGTCTCTCCTCCTCTCCCCACCATGATCACCACCCTCATTGAGACCGTCCTATCTGGAGCATGCGGCCCTCCTCCCCATTGATAAAACCCAGCTCTGACTCCATTGCTCCCCTGCTCAAGGCTCCATCCTGCCTCTAGGATGGAATCTAAGGTCCTTTAAAGGCCTTCAGTCTCACTCCCAACTACCTTTTCACACACTTTTACACTCCTCTCCTGGAATTACTACATGGAATGACTCCTGACCATCCCATCAACTCCATCCAACATCTCTTACCTCCAGGCATTTGCCTGGGCTTCAGCCCTTGCCTGGTGTGCCCTCCCTGTTTTCAGAATCTTTGTCCTCCTTCAAAGCTCCCCAGTCATCCATGCTCTTTCCCACTTCCGATTTCCACATTCTATCCTTGCCAATGTTCCAATTGTGTTCATATTGGCGGCTGCCTCCCACGCACCTCACGGCACTGGGCACACAGCCCATGCCTGACAAGCAGGTGCTGGTTTATATTGAATTGAGCTAAACCTGGCACTGGCTTTGGGGTCAGAGGAGCAGAGATTCTGCTCCCTTTATCAGCTGAATGAACTTTGCAAAGCCACTTAACGACCCCTGACTCGGTCTCCCCATCTGCTAAATGAAAATGCTCTTCCTTTCTCAGGCTCGTGGTAAGGAAAGCACTTTGTCTCCAGCTGTGAGCCAAGCCCATCATTCCCATGCCCGGGCTCTGTGAAGTTTTTCCCAAATTTCTTTGGAGGGACAGGATTCAACCCCACCCCAGGCATCCTAGGCTGCCCATTTCCTCCTCCATGGAGGGGTGCTCCCCTCCTGTGCAGGATGAGGAAGGAGGCGTGCACCTGGTGGCCGGATCACAAGTGGCCCTGACACCCCAAGAATTTACCCAATCAGCTCTCTCCAGGAGCCAATCTCCCAGGGCAGGGAAACCACAAGGCTGCACCTGGGATCAGGGGGCCTGGGTTCAAATCCTAGCTCTGCCACATACTTCCTTGGTGATCTTGGGCCTCAGCTTCCTCCCCTGCAATATGCTGGGAGGACCTTAAGGTCCCATCCCAGATAAGTGTTGGCTGACCCGACCATGAGCACCCACTCCACCATCTCTGCCAGTCAGCCAGGCAATCCAGAAGCCCTTGTTTCTGGAGCCCCGCTAAGTGCTGAGGGTACAGAGGAGAACATGAAATCCAGGGACGGGTCCTGACCCATTCCCAAGCCCCACCTTTGGCCTTTTCTCCCTCTCCAGGCCACCCCCCACCCAGCCTGGTCACCCGCCCTTCTTCCTGGTGGGCCCTGAGGGCAGGCTCCCTGCGTGGGCAGCCAGGCCGGCCCTGGGTTCTGGGCTCTGGGGTGTCTCATGAACCATTTGGGCTCCACAGGGAGCTGGTTCTCAGTGCTTTCATCTTTTCAGGGAGATTCTGGCCGCCCAGGACGCCGAGGCCCCCCAGGACTGGATGGAGAGAAAGGAAACCCAGTAAGTGCTTTGGGGAACTGCTGGGCTGGCCAAGGCCTTGGGAAGGAGACCGACATATAATGGGTGTGGAGTTAACAGGAAACCCCAGGGGCATGTAAAGGAAGGCCCTGGGTTCTAGTTCTGCTCCCAGTCAGCTTGCTGTGCAAGCCCCCTGCCTTCTCTGAGCCTCAGACCACTCTGCAGACCTCTGGGAGTGTAGCTTTGTCTGCCGGGTCTGTGATTGATTGATGCCCACTGCACATTCGGCCTGATGCTTGTCAAGGCCAGGACCTCCTCTGCCACCTCCCCCATGCACCGATGTCTGCAGCAGAGCACTGGGTGAAGAGAGGGAGCAGGCCTCAGTCCTGCCCCCCATTGGTCCAGCTAGACCACACACTCAGAGGGGCTGACACGGTTTTCTCCCCTCTGCAAAGGGTTACCAAGGCAACAACGGAGCCCCTGGAAGCCCAGGTGTAAAGGGAGCCAAGGGAGGACCAGGCCCCAGAGGACCCAGGGGAGAGCAGGTAGGGCCCTGAGCAGCTTCATGAGCTTAGGCACAGGGTCTTCCTGTGTCCCCAGCAGAATGGCACTCTGCCCCCTCTTCCCTGCCAGGCTGATTTCTTGTGATCCTCCCTTTACCCCAGGCTCACAGCCAACCGTTCCCCTAATCGGCAAAGGTCTGTTCCTTCCAGCCATCAGGGAGTCCCAGGCTACCTGCCCCATGCCCAGAATGCTGCCCTTCCCCACCCTCATCCCTGCCACTCAGAATCACCACTTTCCAGGTTCCATTCAGGATGTACCTTCCTCCTGGTGCCCACCCACCTCCTTCCCCTTCTGCTTCATCCTGGCCAGAATTCTCTACTTTCCAGACCCAGATTCTGAATGCTCCTCCTACTTCCCTCATTCCCTTTCTCCCCCAGCCCATCAGGGCTTGCTCCCTCCTTAAATGTCTCAGGGACATTGAGTCCCCAAACCCAAACTTAGGAAAATGCATGCTGCGGGAGGCCAGAGGTCACTTGATTTTGTGTGTCTGGCGTCCTCACTGAGCACAGTTCTTGGCACACAACAGAACTGCCTGGGCCTGGAGAGGTCTCAGGAAGCCCCAGCACCACAGTTCCAAATCCTGGGAGCCTTTGCCCTGAATGTGCCTCCTGGTGACCTTATCTGTCCCCCCTGAGCTGACAAGCAGCACCTGTGTGTGGCTTCTGGGTGCCCGAGGAGAGCTCCTGGCTTCTGCATGCCTGAGGAGAGCTTCCTGAAGGGCAGTGCCCCTTGGCAGAGCCCCTCTCTGAGGACGCCCGCAGGGCCACTTGGCCTGTGGGCAATGTCTATCCTCTTGTGACTCCTCTTGTTGCAAACCAGAGCCATAACTGGGGCTTTGTCCCAGATGGGTCTGAACCATCCTGTGCCAGGGCCACTTCCTCGGTTACCTTCCCTGCCTACTTGCTGGCAGTGGAGGCCTCATCCCAAGGTCCTTTGTGAGTTCCATCCAGACCCCTCCCCAACGTCCCCACCCCTTAGCCCAGGTCCTGGCTCTGTTCCAATCCTTGCCTAATGCTCAGAGTCACAGAGAAGACCATCCCCCTCAACTGCATTTCTGTCTGCCAGGGTCGTCGAGGAGATCCCGGGGCTAAAGGCGGCCCAGGAAGTGATGGGCCAAAAGGAGAAAAGGTAAGCATGTCTTGGTCTCTGGGCCAGACTCAGGGAAGCAGGGGGCTCTGAAGGAGACTGTGGGTCTGCGTGGGGGCTGGGCCACCTGATCTCCTCCCCTCCCCTATCACCATCATCCCCTTGCCTCCTCTCCCCTCTCTGTCCTGCGCTCAGGGTAGCAGCACCACTAACAAGTCATGAGATGTGGGGCAGGGCCCTTCCCCTCCCTGCACCTCAGTTTTCTAGTCTGTTAAATGGGCCATGTATAGAAGAGATGGCTTTTGGCTGGTGAGCCCTTACAGCCCCTTCCAGCTCTCCATCTGGGATTTAGTGAACAAGAGACACTGGGAAGGAAGGAGGGAGGAAGGGAGGAAGGGAAGGGAGGTCTAGCTGCACAGCAGGGGACCACTAAAACTCTCTTAGAAAAGGCAGAGTGGTGAGTAGAGAGGGGGCTGGGCTTGGAGTCAGAGCCTTGGCTTTGCCACCTCAGACACGGGCAGCTTCTCCAGCTCTGAGCCTCAGTTAGGTCACCTGCTAAAGGGGGGTTTGCACTAGGAGAGTCCAGGGGCTCATCTTTCGGCCCTTCTCCCTCACTCTGAATGAGGCTCTGGGGAAGCAGCAAGGCTGCTTCTCTGCCCCCAAATTCCCCAGCCCTTGGGGAAGGGGGGGCAGGTGAATCCCAACACCCAAAGGAAAGCTTTGGCCCTGAGCCTTTCGTTCTCATGGAGAGAAGGGAGGGATATCCAGCATCCAGAAACACAGACAACTCCCTCAAAAGACCAGAGACTTGGCATTTCACCGGAATTTAAAGTATGGGGCTTGTCCTGGTGTATCTTTTCCAACAGGGAGACCCTGGCCCTGAGGGACCCAGAGGCCTGGCAGGAGAAATTGGGAACAAAGGAGCCAAGGTGAGAGGGCCCAGCCCCTTAGGTGACACAGCTGCCTGCCCTTCCCTGTGCCCACCCCCACTGCTTCCCATTTGAGCTGGTGCCCAGCCAGACAGAGGAAACCACAGGCACAGAGATGCCCACAGGGCACCTGGAGCTCACAGCTCTTCCTGATGGGCAGGAAGGAGGCTGCTGGAGTAGAGAAGGCAGACACCCTGCACTCCCACTCCCCTGGGTGTCTGGACAGGCTGTCCATATCCCTGGAGAATTTCACAAAGCCTGAAGGTCGACCCTAGGCAGCCCTGCCCCTCGGCCTAGGATTAGGACATGCCAGGAATGCCAACCAGGCCTGAGGAAACTCTGGTCTCGGTCCTGGGACTCTCTGACTTCTTCCTTACTCCCATCTGAACTTTGCCCAGGTCAGAGCTAGCCTAACATATCCAGACCTAACATCCCTTCTCTTACACCCCAGTACCAAGGCTATGTCTGAGGAGAGCCTATAGAATGGAGGCAGCAGATGTTGCCATGGATACCCAGAAGACTGCCAGGGTATCCAATGCCAGTGCCCTCTGGGAGGCCTAGTGCATAGGAGAAAGAAGGGCAGCCCCCAGCCTCGGGTCGGCTACCCTGAAAAAAGAGTGACTGTCATCTAAGTGTTGACACATTCAGATGTTCAGCCCAGTGAAGGCAAAATGCCACAAGAAAGGCCATGGGGCATCCTGGGTAGAGACGCAGCTTCAGAGTCATGAAGCCCCAGGTTCAAATCTTGCCCCTGACTCATACAGACTATGTGACCTTGGGCCAGTCACTAAATACCTCAGTGACCCCGGGCAAGTCTCTGGGGTGGGCCAGGGGAGGGAATTGCTTTCTTGGATGTTTCCTGTACCAATGAAGTCACAGGTCTGATAAACAAACAAACAATCCCTCCTTCGGAATCCTGTGGCTTCCTCCTAAATGCCTGGGCTGCCTGGAGAAGCAGCTTCTGAGCTCGTTGGGCCAGGGCTCTTGGGGTGTCCTGCCTTAGCCACAGGCGGGAGGGGGCAGCTGGAAGCTGAATGAACACTAGCACCACTTCCCTTCCCCACAGGGAGACCGAGGCTTGCCTGGACCCAGAGGACCCCAGGGCAACCTTGGAGAGCCGGGCAAGCAGGTGAGTTACCTGGGAATCATGAGAGCCAGGCTTTGGGGGGCTGCGGCTCAGACCTCCAGCTCCAAGTCCCAGGAGCTGCTTCCTCTGCACCCCCAAATGGAACCACTTCACAAGCCTAGGAAATGGTGATGAGTTGAGGGGCCAGCTGACATCATGAGAACAAATTGGGCCTTGAGGAGCAGAGAGGAATATAGAGCAAGACTGAGGGTCATTTCTCAAGAGCCCCATCTCCCACATTCACAAAGGCTGCTGATGTCGGAGGCAGAGGGGGCCACCTGGAGCTGTCCACGTCCCAAGAGCCCCTGATGTCCTAGCCAGAGGCGGCCACCCAGAGCCATCCACATCCCCATGGGGACCCTGACGGCCCTTCACCTGTGCCAGCTGCCTCATCTCGGGGGATATCCAATACCATGGCCATTCAGTCTGGCCCCCAGCAGAAGGGGTGCTCCCAGCAGGCTGTCCCCTGTCAAGTCAGGATAAGACATCAGCTTGTCTGCCATGGATAGTCAGCTCTTTGCTTACCAGTCCACACCATCCCTAATTCTGAGCACCTGCCAGAGCTGGACCCTTCATCTTCCCCTGCTCTGTTCTGGCTGCTGGCCCTCTTGCTCCTGTCTCCCCCCTGCCCTGGCTCCCACATCACAGGAGCCACCAGGGTCCATAGTCAGAGATGGAATAGTTGACCCCAGTAGAGGCAGGAGGTACTTGGCTGGTCTGTGGTCTAATCCAGACTGCGAAACACTTCTCTTTGCTAGAAATACAGCAGCCAGCTGATGAGGAGGGGGTTGCTCACCTTCTGCTTTTCTGTCCCTTCCCTTAGGGATCACGCGGGGACCCAGGGGATGTTGGTCCCAGAGGAGAATCAGGACCCCCAGGACCTAAGGTAAGTGTGGAAGGCTGCTGACTGGCAGCAGGTGCAGGCCTGGCTCAGACTGTGGCACCCTCTCGACTGGGAGAACCTGTGGTCACCCTGAGGGTGTCAGGGCTTCAGAGGGAGGGAAGGGGAGAGAGGAGAAGAGGGGGCAAAGAAGGCTGAAATTCCTCCCCTGTGAGTCAGGGAAGCCACAGGGCCATGGAGATCCTGCCTCCTCACCAGAAACAGCAGGAGGAAAACCTTCAAGTGTACTCTGCATGCAGCATTTACACCTTGGACAATACCTAGAAAACGGGCGCACCCCAGCTCTGTGGCTGTTGCTGTGTGGTCTGGGGCAGGTCTCCTCCCCTCTCTGGTGGGCTCTCTCCAAGAGGAAGCTGTTGGGCCCTCCCACATGCAACTTTCCAGAGTTCTGAATCCACATGGCCAAGCCACGTTCATTCTCTTCTGTCCTGGTGGCCCAGCCTGCCCTGGAGAAGCCCAGGCGTCCCCCATTGGATAAATCTCTGCCATCACTAACTGTCCTCCCTGTCTTCACAAAGGCCCTGCCCCCTCACAGGAAAGGTTTCAAATAGTGCATTTCTTTCGTGTTTGACCATCAGAGTCCCAGACACAGCTGCCTTTGGTCACACTGGCCCCAGTGATGGCGGCACCAATACTCCTGCTTGCATTCCTGTGTGGTCTACAGCACTCCCACAGGTCAGGGGTGCCCAGCAAATGACAATTAGGTGAACTAGTATACCTTGCCTGACCTCCAAGCTTACACCCCAGATTTTACAGGGGTTACATGAGGTAAGCATAAGAACTTTCTACCTTCATCTAGGGAGACCGAGGTCGACCTGGCTTCAGTTACCCCGGACCTCGAGGAGAACCGGTAAGTGCCAGTCTGAGCAAAAGACAAAAGCACTGCTAGGGGACAACGTTTCCTTTGGTTTGGCAAATTAGGATCAGCGAAAGGCTCATCAGGGAGCAGGGCAGTGCTGAGCATGGGACTCTTCTCCCTCCAGAAAATAGCTCCTCGGCCTCTTGGATCCAAAGGGGACAGTGTGCTAAGCCCTGACTGAGGTGAGGCAGCATGTGAGGGCCAGAGATGAGGGCAGCCAGGGAGCGAGGCTCGATGTCCTCTGTCACCCTTCAGGGCCCTGAGGCCCCTTTTCCAGATGGGGAAGTATTGAAGTAACAGTGAAAACCCTACTCGAGTGAGGGGGTAAAGGAGGGGGTAAATGCCCCAAGATTCGCCCCCAAGGGGCTTGTAATGGCACCAGGTGCAGTGATCATGTCCAGTCAGAGACATTCAGTCAGCCCCTAAGACTGGGTGGCCCTGTCAGTTCAGTCACCCAGCAAAACAAATTCACCGTTGGACTGAACTAGTAGCTTTGGACATACTGATCATGAGCCTGGTTGTTAGGAAAGCAGACAGGTCCAGTGACCGATGGAAGAGCCCTCCTTCACACAGAGTAAGGTGGCATCAAGAATCCCAAGATCCCTGGGCTAGAAGGTGTAAGGAATATGGGAATTCAGCAATTACAGGGCATAGCAGAAGAAAGGAGAATAGATCTGTGGGGTCACAAGACCCCAGTCTGAGCCCCAGCTGGAGGGCCACACCAGCTGCATGTTGCATCTCCCTAGGATTCCATTTCATCCATACACTGAGGCTAATACCAAGGGAGGGAGGAAAGGAGGAAGGAAGGAAAGAAGGAA
>CM053593.1:388909311-388929576 GCA_028646575.1 Pseudocheirus occidentalis | reverse complement strand
CTCTCCATTGATGAGAGACTGGGCAGTTTCTCAGCTCGGCCCAAGTAGGCTGGTTCTTCCCAGCCCTCTCAGCCCAGTGCAAGGCTTCCAGAACCAGTAAAGACAGGATGTCAGCTACAAAGAAACAACCTAGGGAAAGATTCTGAAAACTTCTTGTACCAGAGGTCCTGCAGAGGGGGTGGGAAGTTAGACCAGATGACCTCACTGGAGTCTTCTTTCCTCCATCCATCCATTCAGTTCTGTAACCCATAAAAGCTTAGTATGTGCTACACCCTGGGCATCACCTTCTAAGTGTGTGTGAGGGTGGGAGATCTCCTTGGGAATGAGGTTTGCTCTCACTGTTTCTCAGCTTTGGGCTCTCTTTGGGGGTCTCAGAGCCCTTTCTGCCCACTGGTCACACAACTGTTGGATTCAAGTTGACTAAAATTGGTTTCAGAGCACGGTCTTTTCTGTTGGTTGTTCAAGCCTCGATATAGAAAAATCAGGTAACTTTTGTAAGAGTTTCCACCCTAGAAACAGCTAAGAGAAAGTCAATACTAGGGGAAAAGGAGTTGGTGGATTAACCCACAAATAAGATTTGGCCTGAGCCTGAGAGCTTTGGCTGATATAAAATCACAGGGACTGCTGAAATGTCTTCTCATTTAGAATTCCTATAGTAGAGGTTGAAAAAAAGAGACTGGTGTATTTCTTGTACCAAGATGTCCAAAACCCTCAGCTTCACTGGTGTGTATGTGTATGTTGGGGGTGGGGGCGGGGGGAGTTGGGAAGCAAGGGGAGGGAGAAAATACTCCCTGTGTGGAGACATCTTACAGCAATGCAGATCACATCCCATCTGTAATTCAGGGTCTCAGAGCTGCCTGAGAAAAGTGAGTTTGCTCTTAGATGATAAACCAATGACCCTAAACTCGGTCAATAAGCTAATGCCCCTTGTGGATGCTCTGCTTGCTGGCTCTCCCCTGTTGTCTGCTACCAAGAGCCCTCACCCTGCATGACTCCCATGGACACCAGCTCTGTCTCTTTTGGTCAGTCTAGTAGGGCCTTGGTCTCCTCTGAGGCAGCTTCCGGTAGTGTCAGATGCAGCCCGAGACCTCTGGTCCCATAAGGCCAAGTGAGGGCCAGTGAGGTCCAGCTTGCCCAGGGAGGGGCAGTCAGATGGCCGGCCTGTGGGCAGGGCCCAGGCTGACCAAGGCCAAGCCAGGGCTCCTGACCTTGATGTGAGCTCTGAGCTTCCCTGCAGCTGTTGGTGGGCTAACGTCAGTTAGTGTCTTTTAACTTGGAGAGGCTTTCCAGAAGTTGTGGAGGGCCTGGTGTTTTTAGTCCTGGGTGTCTTTATCAGTCTGGCTCCCCTCCTCTTTCCAGGACAGACACCGTGGGCAGGTGTCTGGAGCAGAAGGAGAGCAAGCATGGAGGTGAGACACTGGCATTGGCTAAAGACTGTGTATCAGCAGGGAGGGCCAGTTGTGAGCCACTGAAAGGAGCTCAGAGCTAGGCATCAAGAGACTTGGATTTGAGTCCTGGGTTTGCCAGTGAGCAGATGGGCTGCCTTAGGCAAGACTTTTCTGGACTTGAGTTTCCTCAACTGGAGAAAGGAGTTAATGCTACCTGCCCCAAGCAGCTTCCAGGGATACTCCTGCTAAGGTCAAATGGATCTATGGCAGGAGGAGTGCTTTGAAAAGTCTAAGACCTTTGACAAAGATGTAGTGATGCCTGACGGGCTCCTGCAGCCACAGGGAGGACAGAACAATCAATCGGCACATTGAAAAGGCGGGCTAGGTTCTGTTAGCTTTTCTGCCTGCTCAGTGTAAGCTAAGTGCCAGCCTGCACTGCAGGGTCAGGACTGCACAACGTGGGCTCCATCAGGGCCCCTGCTTTTATATCCAAGCCATTCTATTCACATATGGTCTTCTTTCCAACACCTGGGATCTCCTTCCTCCACTGAAGTCCATCCAGGCTGGGCCAGAGAGACCATGGGTGAAGCCTCTTGTCTGAAGCTCAGTTTAATGAGAGCTTAGACTAGATCACCTCTGGGGCCACTTCCAGCTCTAAATCTTAGCCAGAATTCAGTAGGTCTTCCAAGTCACTGGCACCAAAAAGTGAATCCCTTCAGATCAGTCTGGTGACGAGCCCCTGAATTTAGAGCAGCTGCAAAGGCATAACCCATTGTAGACCACATGCTCAGTGTCTTTCCAGCTTAGTGGGACTGGTCAGAGGTTGTCCCTTGCTGGCCCACACTTGGAGAACCCAGGCTCCCCCCCCCATCCCCAGCAGGACTCCAGTGGAAGGTGGAAAATTTGTTCTTCCACAATGCCCATCACCCATAGCCTGAGTCCAAGCCTGACGCCTTACTTCAGGCTGACAGCAGAACGTGAACAGAGCCTTGACTCTCGAATTCACTCAGTAGTGTCTGCTTCAGACAGAGGCCAGATCTTCTCTGAGGAGCTGACCTCTATTAATTCAGCTTCTCCCATGTGGGCATACATTGAAACAGAACCTCCAGGCCTCCCCTCTTTGTTGATGCAGACTCAAAGGCCCCACATTCCCAGTGCCCTTCCTAAAGGAATGTGTGCCTGGTGTTGAGGCCTCTTTAGCCCCCTCCACCAAGGACTCAGACCACCGGGAAATTTCCAGGACAAACTCCATTGAGCATGGCTGCTTTGGTCATGGCGTATCTGGTGACAGCATGTCTGCGCTCTCTGCCTCTGTGTGCTTTGGGGCATCCCCAGCAGTGAGGATGGACTTTCACTGACCTATCCACACTCCCTCTCCCCATTCCCCTCTAATGGCATGACTAACAGTGTGCATCTACAAGATGGCTGGCCACAACCTGTGGCTGGGAGCACAGAGTACTCTGCCCTCCATCACGGCTCCCATGGATGGAGATGGCAAACCCTACAGAGGGACCTGATAGGAAGTGATAAAGCAGGAGCTGAGTCACCCCTTCCACTCTCCTGCTTACAGCCTACCTACTGTAATTACTGAAAGTAATCATCAATAATGATATTCAGGAAACAAGACAAACGAACAGCTTTGGCTTTGCATACCAAGGCATAGATCGTGGGCCTTGCTTTGCCCCCTTCAGCCCCCTTCCAGCTCTAGAATCCTATGTCCATGTCCACTAGCTGCTGCTGGTTATCAACGGTGCCACTGGCTGGAGGGACTCCTATCCCTTACGTCTCTCTTACTCGAATTTGTCCCAGTGACTTGGCTCTAGTTCACAGTTGTGGGGGCTGGACAGTCCCCAACACAAAGAATCCACCAGCTAGAAATTGTCCTCTCATTGCCCTCATGGACGTCCCTCAAAGTATTCAGATATCTCATGTGCCACGCCAAGAATTAGACAACATCCACAATCACCAAGCCAGTCTGCAAAGTCCCAGACTCAGTCTGCTGGCTGCTCACAAACTGGCCATTCTGACGCATCTCGTCCTCGCCAAATTCATTAACGTGTTCCTCAGGAATATCAGGTTGCTAAGGAGCTGCCCAAGCTCCTTCCATACCAGCAGCTCCTAAAGACACTGATTTGGAGTCCTGTCCTTTACTATGCTCCTTTTGCTCTCAACGGGATGAAAGAAGCCAAAATGGAGAGAGAATGACCAGAGGCCTAGATAGTCTATCTATCCATTCCCCCAAAGCTCCCAAATGGAGATAACCATTTTTAGGCTAAAAAATAGTTTCGTTTTTTATTTTAAATTTAAAATTAAATTAACATTTGCACTTTTTAATCAAATTGAAGCATGACTAATTGAGTCCACATACCTTCAAGGTATAACTTGAGTAAAAAATCCCCCCCAGTTTGCCTTTTGGCAACAAACAGCCTGGATTTCTGAATGGGCTGACCAGACCTTAGGATGCTATGTAGACATGGTCCAAGTCCATACTGATTTCCTTAGACCAGTAACTGTCTGTGGGTCTCCTAAAGGCAGCAGCCCACTCTACCTTCTTGGCAGCCCAAGTGAATTGTTCATTAACCAGTGTCAAGACCTTCGATAGGGCCAAGTTGCTTCCCACCAATGACAGGAGCTCTACAAGAATAGCCAGGTCAGCCTACTCACATCTGTCTCTGGGTGTGTGAGAGAAGGGCCACGTGGACTTTATGAGGTTCTCCTCATAAGCTCCAGGCAGCAGCCATGGACACCCCATAGGACAAGAGACTTAATGAACCATTTGCATGTGTTTGGGAAGCCTCCTCTCAGCATCGGCATGCTTGTAGCAGTTCTGATTTGTCCTCCTGGCTCTATCCCCAACTAACTCTTGAGTGAGGCTCTTCCCCAATATGAGCCTCAGTTTCCCCATCTGTACACAATGAGGATGTTGGGCTAGATGATGACACAAGGTCTCATGGCGCCCTGACCTGACCATGCCAACCCACGGCTAAGGGTGGATTCAGCTGCCTTCAATGCTTTGTTCCTGCCATCAGTGGGCTGCCGCTTTGGTCACACCTTCCATCAGACCAGCAGTCAGGGAACCCAGCAATGCCAGAATGCCCTAAAATCTCCTTTTGACACTCACTTGCAGATGGGGAGCCGCCTAGCGGCGAAATCCCAGTCACTTTCCTCCGCACAGAAGAAGGGCCCGACATATCTTTTCCCAGGACCATCCCCTTGATCGAACAGTTGCTAAACTCCACGAAGCACAGCCAGGACCCTGCGGCGTATTCCCAGCTTGTGGCGGTCTTGGTCTATACAGCTGAGCGAGCCAAGTTCGCCACTGGAGACGAGAGGCAGGACTGGATGGACTTGTTCATTGACACGTTTAAGATGGTGCACAGGGACATTGTTGGGGACCCCGAGACGGTGCTAGCTCTCTGCTGAAGCGCCTGACACAGACTAGACCACGCTCCCTGTTCGTAGCCAGGCTATGCCATGGACAGCCAGACCGACTTATCTCACCCCTCCACCTTCCCTCACAGCAGCATGGCAGCAAGGTTGGCAGAAGTGGTAAATCAAGTCAACCAGGGGATGGAACTCAATGCCTCGGGAAATGTGCTCTCCCTGTGATTCTGAGTGAGCCTGGAGGGTGGGTGAGATAACAAGTCCAGACTGGACATTGCATATTGATGATATATACTTTTAAATATGTATTACATATAGACAAAGGTGCTGTAGAAATAGATTTATGGAGGAATCATCTTTAAATGCCATGGAAAAAATCCCCAATGACATCATGAAATAAGCTAACATTTTGCACTGCAAATGACGGACTGGATAGGAGGACAGCTCCACTTGGATGTGATATGCAAATTGGATGTGGCATAATATTTATTTAAATAAATCAGGGCAAAGGAACCCCTTCCTGTGCCGCACAATTCAGAACTTGGCTTTGGGGAAGTCCCTTAAGCTTCAGGGCTCCCTTTCCCAAATCCAGGGTACCTGGTCGTACAACACTGCCCGATCATTTGAGCAGATAAGGAATGAGGTCCCCATCTAGCTGGATGGTCCAACAGACATCGGGGGATTGGAAAGGAGCCCAGCAGTGGCTGGCATTTCTCACCTTTCACCCTGATGTCAATCAACATATTTGACATACTATGAACCTAGAATGTTGATGAGATTCCTCGGACCACTCCCTCAGTACAGTGTGGCAACTGTGTTCAGGAAATGCCGTGGTTCTTTGTTCTGGCTGTGATTTTGTAGACACACGGTGCAAAATATTCCTTGGTGCTCAGAACAGAATAACAGCAGTGAGGACAGTGACTAACTTTCCAGTGCTAAGCATTCTTCTCTGGAGCCTTACTGGCCCATTTTTGCAAAATAGTTCAAGTCTTGCCATGTGTATTTTTGTATACCTTTTCCACCTGGCTTCCATTGTGACTGTCTGTGATTTTTTCTGTGTTGTGTTCTGCTTGCTGTTTTATTTCCTTGGTGCTACCTTTGAATCTTGAGCAGCTCCCCCAAGGGGAGGGTCCCTGAAGGGAGCCACTGGAGGGAGCTCAGACCCATACCCCAATCTGTCATTGTTAGGTGGGAGTTTCCCCCCGTGCTGATGCAAAGTACCATCTTGTCACCTTGGTGGTCAGTCTTCGTAACCTGCTGAATCTCCCCAGAATGTACCACCTGGGGGCAAACTATGAACTTCTCTCACCTTAGCTAGACTAGTCGGTCATTAGACAAAAGATGCACAGTCCCTATTTGGGTTCCACTGGGGTCATTGCTGGCCCCATGCTCCAGGTCTTTCCATTTTGGGTTAACTTATCAGAGCTTGGGCTCCACTGAGATAGCCTTCAAGAACCCAAGATCATCTCCAAGTTGGGATGAGTCTTCAGAGAAGGGCTTAATGGTCAACCACAGAAGCTCTGAAGTGGAAGGGACCTCTAACTCAAGTCTATGCATGACCAAGAATCCTTTCTATAATAACCCCAACAAGTGGATATCCAGCCTTCACTGGAAGACCACCAGAGAAAGGAGGCTCCCAACCTCCTGGGGCAGATCACTCCATTTTGGGACAGTATTCGCTGATGGAAAGTTTTTGACATCCAGCCTCAATCTGCTTCTTGGCAACTTCCATCCCCAGCTTAATTCTCTCTGCCCTCAGGGGCCAAGCAGAACCTTGTCCATACTGTCCACATGGACAGCCTTTCAGATACTCGAAATCTGCTGTCCTATCTGCCCAAGCCTTCTCTTCTCCAAACCCAACACCCTCAGTTCCTTCACAGACTGTGTTCTCAAGACTCTGCATAAATCTGGGTTGGTCCCATCTGGAAGTTTCTTGGCCTGTCAATTATTAGAAGTAATGAGGGGTTAAAAGAAGTCTTACATTAGGGATGAAACCAGGGGCATCTGAAAAGTGGGCCTCACTCAAGGGAGGACAGCCCAGGGACTCATCCTCATGTCTTCCTTTGCCTGCATGTAATTTGTGTGTGAATCTCTTTGTCTTTTGTACGTTCCATGTACATTAATATGTTGACAGAAAACACTGCTGAAACCCTGACTGTCTGGTTACTGCATGTCTCTCTTGTGGGGAGCCATATCTTGGCCACATGTGTTGTGGGGTCAGGGCCCCTTGAAAGAATGGAAGGATGCTTGCATGGCATTTCCCTAGGAGAAAAGAAGTCTCAAGGCTGCATCAAGGAGGGTCAAAGGATGAGGATATCTGAAGCCAGCTTCTCCATACTGGGCTGACTCTTAGGTGGACACTTCAGTCTTTCACTAGCTTGTTTAAATAAGCTTGTCTGAGCCCGTGGGATTGCAGGGAGCAGGATGGAAGTGGTGCTCCTGCCACCTTCCAAGGATGCCGAGATGAGCCCAGTTAGATTCAGCACAAGGAGACAATGAACTTGAAAGCCTGGACCATTGCTCAGGCAATGGTGGCCTTGTCCAAGCTGCTCCCATTCAAATGATTCCCATCAAGACAGTGACTCTAATGAGGGGAGGAGGTTACAAAGACTCCGTGTGTAGGACCCCAACAAGCAAGGCAGAAGAGGTGTAATTAACCCCATTTACAGAGGAGAAAATTGGTTCAGAGGGGCAGGTGGTTTGCCCACGGGCACAGTTCTTTACAAACAGAACCAGGACCTGATGGACCCAGGTCTGCTGACTCTGAGCCTTTGCTCTTTCCACTACACCAAATGTCCGAGCTCCAGAGTCTTTGTGCAGGGCCAACAGAAAGATCAATGATGTGTGTGTCTGACTGTAGTCCCATAATTCTGTTCACTGATGGTTCCTAGGATAGATAGATTCATTGCCTTTGGGGATCATCTCATCTGACTGCCTCATGTTACAGGGGAGTGCATGGAGGCGCAGCTAAGTGAAGAGACTCACTTAAGCTTCTTGGGGTCAGCCGGTGACTGGCTGAGCTGGAATCCAAATGTCATTTTCCTGGTTCTGAATCCAGTGCTCTAGCTTCTATGTGGCCTTAACAATGCTGACAGCCATTTCCCAGTGTGGAAAGGCCTTCTCTACCCTCCCTCCCTTTCATGGAGGCCATATTCTGCAGAGGTGAATTTGAAAGAGAATCGTCAAAGGAAGCTTGCTTAAGTGGATAAAGTGTTGACCTCAGAGGGAGAAAAACCTGGGTTCAAATCCTACCTCTGATACTTACTGACTATGGGACCCTGGGAGGGGGGAGGATTGTTCATTTTCTCATTGCCCCAGACTGCCCATTAAGAGGTTTTCAGGTAAGAGCAAGTGGCAGCCTGCATGGGCAGATGGAGTCTCTCACTGGGAGCTCCCTCTATCCATGAAATTATAGGTTTAATTTTTAAAAGAGAGATTCACCCCACTTCTGAGAAATAGTCAACTAAAAGGCAAAAAAAATCAAAGGGGGGTGGGAATAAAGTATTCTCATTCCTGACACATGAATGAGCTCAGCTGAAACATATTGTCTCTCCTGCTCCCTTGGCACATTTCATTACGTCAGAAGGGAAGCAGAAGCCTCACGTAGCTGTCCTTGCCATCAGGTTAAAATGAAGCAGCAGCAGCCTGGAGGGGAAAAGATTGCCAAAGTGGACACTGAGGGGCAGACAAAATTGGGAGAATGGCATTCCTGGTTGATAGAGTCAGCATCTGGGGCATGAGATTTTGTGTTTTCCTGTACCTTATTTCCTCCCAGGCCATTGCCCAATGGATCTGAACCCAGCGAGGCTATGGGGGGCTCCTTCTCTGCACTCACCTCCTGGTGATGGCTCAGAGCATTCTAGCATCCCTCCTACTGTTTTGTAAGCTCCAAAGCATATCTTAGCTTTAGTTTCATCACCAGAACTAAGAGAAGGCCTTTGTCTTTGCACATAGTAGGTGGTTAATAAATACTTCCTGGGTTGACTCAAATTGACTGGAAAATTGTATGTAGTAAGAACAGAAATGAGCACCTGGAAATTGGACTGGCACACCAGGAAGTGTTTAGAGGGCCTCTTCTACACCATTGGCTATTGGCACATTGGTGAGGGGGAGAGGAGAAAGGATACTAAATAAGACAGTTGAGGGAAACAGCATTTGGGATAGAATGGGTATGATTTAGATTGGACTTGTGATTTAGTCCTGATGAAGGAATTCCTTTTTCTGATGTAGTTTGGAAATTTATCAAAAAAGTATAGTCTTGGGGAGTTGACTAGGGCACTGAGGGATTAAGTAATATTCCCATGGCCACACAGCTAGTATGTGTCAGGGGCAGGATCTGAACCCAAGTCTCCCTGACTGGTACCCTAAATTATTCATTATGTTTTCAGGAAAATTAGATAATGTGTGATACCAGGTGATATCTGCTGATTCAGACATGGGCCATGGTCTAGCACCAGGTCACTGCTTCCATGGTCTTTCATGGGGCTGACAGATGGCCCCAGAACTCCTGGCAATGAGGAAAGGGGGATGGACTCGGCACCATGAGTGGAGAGAGGGGTCTTGTGGCAGATGTGTCTGGGCCTGGCTCATAATCTGCCCAGAGGTCATGCATTCCAGAGTCCTATATCAAGTTCTCCAAGATCTTCACATCTCCCCAACCATCCCTCAATAGACAACTCAGCTGTCGTCCAGGCAGGACTGTAGACATGCCAGCTGGCTCTCTGTCCTCTCCCTCCTGCTTGGGGCTGCCCTTCCTTCCTGCCCATCACTGAATCTTTCCTTTCCTTCCCAGAACTGTACGTAGCCCAGTGTACGCAACGGCCTGTTGACATTGTCTTCCTGCTGGACGGCTCAGAGAGAATTGGGGAACGCAACTTCCACAAGGCGCACCGCTTTGTGGAGGAGGTGGCTCGGAGGCTGACCCTAGCCCGACGCCACAATGACCCCATGAATGCCCGAGTGGCCCTCCTCCAGTACGGCAACGAGCAGGAGCAGGAGGTCGTCTTCCCACTAACATCCAACCTCACAGTAATCCATAACGCCCTCAGCAACATCCGGTACCTCAACTCCTTCTCCCACATCGGCACCGGCATTATTCACGCCATAAACAATATCGTCATGGACCAGCAGGCGGGGGCCCGCCGCAATGCCGAGCTCTCCTTTGTCTTCATCACCGATGGCATCACGGGCGAGATGAGCCTAAATGAGTCCCTGCACTCCATGCGGAAGCAGGATGTCGTGCCCACTGTGCTGGCCCTGGGTAACGATGTCGACATGGACCTCCTCCTGAAGATCAGCCTGGGAGATCGGTCCGCCATCTTCCAAGAGAAGGACTATGACAGCCTGGCCCAGCCCAGCTTCTTCGACAGATTCATCAGGTGGATCTGTTAGGTCTCACGCAGGGTTTCAGAAGGCACACGTCCCAAGCATTCGTTCCATCTCCCCCCCCCACCTGCCCCCAGAACACAGATGGCCGCAGACACCTGAGATGAGGTCAGCTCATCTCCTCCAATTTCAGCCAGTGATGTGGAGTTCCATGCCTTGGCCTGCAGGCCACGCAAGGAACAGATCTGGATTCTTCAAGATGAACCACATGCAGCAAATAGTCCTAAACTCTTAATGGTGCTAATCAAAAACCAGAACACAGGACACCAAGTCATAGCCTACCCTTTCCAATGCTTCTTCAAGTGCCAAGCAGGTGGCCACTCTCCATGTGTCTGAGTGCATGGGGTGGGGGATGGGGGGGTGAGGTGGCATGAGTGCACAGAGACAGCTCAGCATCCCCTAACATGAGGCACACGTGATCTCATGAGTCTTCAGGATGCTCCTGGAGGGTTTCCCATTCCTCCATCCCACACTAGTGCCGACAAAGTCCAAACTCTCCACAATCCAATACCATCCTGCAGATGGATTCTCGGGCTCCCAGTAGAGCTGGGTGCAGAGCTTCCAGGAGCGTGTGCAAATGAGCAGAAAGATTATGAGAACAGTGGTGACCACTGCGAATGGGGAGCGGTCCTCCTCCAGTCCATCTCCTGAACATGGCACAATGCTGTTCCTGGAGCACCGTGGCCTCCTCACAATCTCCCCACACCAGAACCTGCAGGGCCCTACTTGTGAATCTTGCACCCACCAGGAGCATCTTGGCCTCCCATCCAAGACCACACAGCACTGAGACAGATTGCCACCTGCAAACCCCTAAGGTTCAGGGCCCCTATCCCTGCTGCCTTCTTCCCAGGAGCCTCTTGCCAGCCTCCTGGCCAAAGTCCCCATAAAGGGACTTGAGCTTTCTGCTTCCTTGCCTGACATTGCTGCATCACCTTTGCCCATCAGCCCTTTGGAAGCAAGCCCCAAGTGCCTATTTTTCATTCATGGCTCTTTGCTTTCTTAGTGCTCCTCCACAGCTTTCCCTGCTTGCTGGGAGAGGTGCTCTGTACCTGTTGTCCATCAGTGCCTCATCCACCCCAATTTGATTCCGAGAGCAGAGAGAAGATCCCATACTTCTGTGGTGGAGGAGCACTGCACACACTCGGTGCTGCCTGAGTACTCATCTGGTTGGCTCAAACCCTCCCTCCACCCACAGCTACAAAGAGCCTTGCTCTAGCCAGAGTCCTGCACCTCCGCTGGTCTCCTGCTCCCTTCCTACACTTGGCTCTGCCTTCCCTCTCATTGCTACCATGTGCCCCCTCAGGAGTTAACTCAGGCCTCCCTGAGAAAAGGCAGCTGAGCCAGGCTGCTGACCTCATGCTGTTCTTCACCTGGGCCTGGGAATGTAACTCCTGATGCTGTGTTTGCTCTAGTTAGGTGCACATGGTGCACACCACTTTCCTACATACCCTTCTTGGGCTGCAGACCTCCTTCTCACCTCTTCTCTCAGCGGTCTTGATCCCCTTCCATGAGAAGCTATAAGATCCCATGCCTGGCTCCATGTAGTAACGTGTGCCACTGGGGGCATCATGCTCAGGCACAGAATTAGAATCCAACACATTTCTACAAGAAGCAACCATTGTGATATTTGACCAATAAACTTTTTTTCTTGCCTCCCAATACAAAGTGGTTGACAGAGTTTTGATTGGTTCTAGAAGGTGAAATGGGCATGCCTGAGACCGTGGTGACCTTTCCTGGTTCATCTTCCCATTGATTTAGATGTCTGTGATCTTCCCACAATGAATTCTGGGTCACTTGGCTAAATAACCCAAAAATTCCATATTCCATCCCATTTATCTACTGATGACATCCCGTGTTTCCACTGTTCTTATCCTGTGAGTTAAATGCAGTGCAGTTCAGCAAACTCAGATTCCATAGAACAACTGGACCCTCAATGAGTCATTAACAAGAGATATGGATCCCCTTGGGTGGAAGTGTTCAGTGTAGTGCCCCAAAGATGTGGAAGAAGGTAGAAATTGCAGCCATGCTTATCAAACTGGCAGGTGATATTGAAGTGGGAAGAAGACCTAACCCACCCACACACAGGTCCTGCCAGGTAGGACTATGGCTTGAGTCTACCAAGATGAAATTTGAGTGAGAAATGTAAAGTTCAGCATTTGGGTTCAAAAAATTAATTTCACAACTACTAGAATGGAGAAAACCTAGCAAGAAAAGGTTTCTTATGAAAAAAAGACCCGAGAGTTGCTGTGAACAGCTCAAAAAGAGCCAGTGCTATGACATGCCCAGTGATGGAGCTGGCAGTCTAGACCATACTGCGCATGAGGCGCAATGCTCAGAACATGGTAGGTGACAGGCTCGCTGCCCTCTGCCCTGCTCAGAGCACATCTGGAGGATTGGGCTGGGTTCTGGGCATCACGTTTTACTCACTAGGTGATCCTAAGCCAGTCACGTGACTTCTGTCCTCCTCCATTTCCTCATCTGTTACATTGGAAAATCAGAGTATGCATTTCCCTGGGTTGTTGTGAGGCTCATATAACAAAATACTTGTAAAGCATCTGGCAAAGCTAAAGCACTTCTCCACTAAGAGAATGTTAGTTATTGTTCTCACCATTAGCAGCAATGATGAAAACAATCTCCCCCAAAACAGGAGAGGGTAAGACTCTGCAAATAATGTGGTCTAGAATGCTTTTTGTCTGTAACCTCAGTTTGTAAAATCTCACTTGTGTTTGGGTACCTATGTATGAAACGTCAGTTTGTAACAAGTCTGTGCAGTTAAGTTGTAAAAGTCACACTTTCCCCCAGCCATAAAGGCATTAACTCTGCCTCTCCCCATTCCCCAGCCTGAAAGTCTTTTTCCTGAGCTAGCAAGTCTGCCTAGAGACAAGCACCTATGAATCCTTTACTAGCATTCTATAATCAAACTCTTAGAGAAATGTATATCTCCTTTATTTTAAGTGGCCAGCTGTATCCAAAAGCCTTGAACAACATTATCAGAGAAATAACTTCCTCCCAATGAGGTCTAGCTCCCAGACTTGGCAGCTCCTGAAACAATCAAGCCTATCCTCCCAACAGCCATATGGGCCATAACCCCTCATCCTTGACCAAAAAGTAACCTAGTGATGTTTCAAGCCAAAAAGCACACCTCAAGAGAGCCCCTCTAGGGGTATCTCCCAGTGAATTATGGGCAATACACATGCGGAGTTGATATAAAAAGTGCATATCCCTTTAAGCACTTGACCACTCCTAAACTCCCAAACTCCTCCCTAACTCCAACCTTATCCACCTAGTTAGCATAATCAACCTTTGACTGACACTATTATGGCTTTAAAAACTGCATCTCTATCCCCTGCTCTTTGCACGCTATCCTTGACCCTTTCCTGCCTACTCCAAAGCGTAATAATAAAATTTGTAACTTTGAAAATGATACCTTGGGTCCGTTGAAATTCTTTCCAGACAAGAACTCTCTAGGGATTCATATGAGATCCCTCAGACACCAAGCACTTCCCAAAATCTTTACAAAGGCTCAGTTAGTCAAGATGCAGGAGGAACTAATGGAAATGTGGAAGCCCAAGAATCATTCCCCAGTGGAAATGGGGTCAGAAAATATGAGCTAATGATTCTTCAGCAAGAATCACAAACAGTTATCAAGCACGTGAAGGACTGCTTCATACCACTAATAACAGGGGCAAGAAACATTAACAACCCTGCCTTTGTGGCTCACACCGTACAAGGAGAACAACAGACACAATGAGTCAAAGTTAGAGGGGCTTTGGAAAATGCAGACACTGGATGGAGCCGAGAACTGGACAGTCACTGTGTAAAGAAGTTTGTAATTATGCTTTAGAAAAAATAACTACAATGACTATCCCCTTTACCAATGGATGTATATGCTAAGGAGGGAAGAGATAGGGGGAAGCCCACATATGCCAAAATATTCACAGTAACATTTTCTATGACAGCAAAGAATCAGAAACAAAGTAGAAACCCATGAATGGGGAAAGTGTCTAAACAAATGGTGATACATGAATGTTACAGAATATCTCTGTGCTTTATGAAATGAGAAATATGGAGAATTCAGAGAATTGCAGAAAGATATAGCTGAACTGACATAAAGTAGCAGAATGAAGAGAACCATGGAGGTGACTCCTACAAGAATACAAAAGGAAAGGAAACCCAGCTGCCCCCAAGCACTGGAAGTTCCCCCTGAGAAAGGAGGAAGAGGCGGCCCCCTTCCCTCAGCACCTCTGTGGCAGAGGGGAGGGATGAGCATTTGAAACCACAGAGAAATTCCTCCCTCCTATCCCCATCCATCCCCACAGCTTCTTAATACACACAGATACTTTTTCCTTTTTGTCTTTGTTTTTTACCTAGACTCTTCCTTCTGATCCATAACCATGAATCTCTTCGCACCAACCACATCAGGGTCACATATGAGCTCAGATTTTCCACCTCGAGTTAGAATCTCTACTTCATCTTCCCTGTCATCCATACCTAGTGCATATATTTGCAGTGCTGACTTTTCCCACTGCCTTCTTTCTTGGATTTAATGTCCTGTGAATTTCTATGGCGTTTTTCTACTTATGGTGTGGTTACTGTTTAATGCATGTAATGCTGTGTGTGTGTATGTGTGTGAGTGTGAGTGCAGTTTTCTATCGCCCCATTTTTAAAAGACCTTCGCAGATTTAATTAGATTTCCAAGATTCCATTTTTCCATTAACTGTTCTTGTCTTTGGCAAGGGGCTTTCCATTTCTGTGTTGGAAAACTCTGGTTGAGAAATAGAATCCCCACTCCCTGACAGCATCTTCTAGTCTGGGAGCTCCACACTGGGAGCTCCATATCCATACTTTGGACCTCCCTACATGTATAGATCAAATGCTTGTCTCAGATGTGTACTGATTGCAAAGGACACCCTTTTTCACAATGCCATGATCATTAGGGTCAGATGACAAATGGAGGAGAACAGAATTGTTTGGAGGGGAAGGGAAACCAGGTCCAGAAATGGAAGGACATCTGGTCTATGGTGATGACATGCTGACTATGGATATCGGCCAATCCAGCAGCTTTGAGGTCATTGCTAAAGGTTCATGAGCCACGCTAGGATGTACGTAACGGGGCATGCACAACTAGAGATAACCTGGATGCATACCAGACATGCAGATATGAGTGCAACTGGGTAGTCATTCAATCTCTAACCATTTATCATGTGTTACATGCCCACTAACATGGCCCCCACACTCCAGAAAAGGAGGTCCCTGGCTTTTGTCCTCCCTGGGATCCCCAACTTTACTCACACTAAGACTTCCCCTGCTGGTCAGTGATTTTTGTTCCTTAATGATGACTTAGAAATAGGTAAATTCCACTTCTGTTCCTTAAATACTGCATAGCAAGTATAATCTATCTTCAGATGCATATCAAGTCTTTTCTATTATTGGGTGAACTGAATGTTCCCAAGGGAAAGCCAGCAAAGCAACGAATTCCTCTGTTTGTGAGCAGATGCTTCTGAGTGGGCATGAACAGGAACTGTACCAACATTACAAGAAAGAAATTTTCCAAGACTACACCTGGCAAACCTGGCCACAATGAGAGCAGACATTTACATAGAGTTTTCATTTTATTGATTGATTTCGTCCTCACAACAGGGGCTTTGGGCACCCCAGTTTGACAGATGAGGAAAGTAAGGCAGACATGGGTGAATTGACTTTCCCAGGTGCCAGAAGCAGGATTCAAACCCAGATCTTCTTTTCTGAATGCATATGATGAAGGTAGAGAGATCCAGAAACTCGGCTGAGCACATCAGTCACATACTTGCTGTTTGCTGAATAAATGGCTTCAATGAAATGAAATATGTAATCCCTGCAACATGAAATATAAGGGAATGTCAGTAATAGGAAGGGTCCCTTATCATGGTCACAGCCTCTATGTCCAATGTTGGCTTCCAGATGGAGTGAGAGTGTGATCAAGGTTTACTTGGATTCAACAATGGGACTTCACGGGAGCATTGAAGTTGGTGTGAGATGCAGGGTGGGAATTTTCCTTGGCACTAGTGGAGGAGTGGGGGTAAAGAGCCTTATCCAAGGTCATGCAGCCCTTATGTGTCAGGGGCAGAACTGGAATCCAGCTCTCCTTGGCCTTCATATACCTCTCTGTCAATTACACGACACCACCTCTCTACTGTGTTGCTGGTCAATCATCTCCTTAGCTCTTACAGAGTGACTCCCGCAACATCTTTATTTTGTAGACAAAGGATGGAAAGTAAAGCAGTTACTTGAGAGGATCCAGTCTCCCAGAAAGTCTGGAGCAGACATGTAATTTGAACACAGAGCCCCAGAATCCCAGCTCATGGCTGACTTGAGGTTCTCCAGAGATTGAAAATCGCCCAAATTCACAGAACTGGGTGACCTTTTGTTTTTATTTGTCTTCTCCCGATATCCTGTCCTGGGATATTGGCCCTCCATGTCCCTTCTCTGCCCATTTGCATAACTGGGAAAAAACCAAGATTGCCCATCTCAAGTGAGAGGCATGATCTTGGGTCTGGCTAGTAACCATGGGGAGTCTGAAGAAAGTAACAGTCCGACCCACAAGGAAAGAGCAGGGACAACCAGGGAACAAGGGGTGTCATTTGGAAGTCCTTTTTTCCTTATCCTGGACAGGGCAGGTAACACTGAAAGTGGAAGCAAAGACAAAGAAAGAGAAAGGGAAGAGGAAAGAAATGCCAGCCTCAGAGGGCATGGGGGTGCTCTGAGAGGCAGTGGGAGACAGTTGAAGCTTCAGGGAGAGGACCAGGAAGACCTGAGACCACATTTCCCTGCCCCACTCCATCTGTCACTGAAGTGATCCAAGGACCTCCAAGCTGGGAGGGTCCCATTGGCATTAGGATGGGAGATACCTCACCCTGGAGCTCCATGTATCAACCACTCTGGTTCCTTCCCTTTCCCTAGAGGCCATGGCAGGGACACCAGAAGGTTTCTGGGCAGGGCAGTGACATGGTTGGCTCTGTGCATGAGGGTGCTTGGATCAGAGAGAGATCCAAGAGGGGAGGGACCAGGGAGCCATCAGGAAGTCACTGCAGCCACCTGGGGGACCAGCAAGGTGGCCATAAGACATAAACGGACAGATGTCAAATGGACAGAACTTAGGGATGGATGGAAACACAATAAGGAAAAAAGAAGAATCAAAGACAAGGTCAAGAACAGCGATTGATGAAAACAGAAAGGGAGGCTGGTGGTAAGGAAGGGAGAAGCTGCATCTGCAAGGCCGGCAATGCACCTGGGAGGAAGGACATGGAAGAGGCTGAGAGGGAGGCCGGGGGCTCCAGGAGAAATCATGAGGGACTCGTGAATCTGGGATTCACCTCCCTGGCAACTCACAAGATCTCCAAAGGGGTTAGTAGAGGATGAAGGACAGAGTCTGGGAGATCCCCCAGGTAGGGGACTGGAAGCAGCAGCCAGACACAGAAAGCAGGGAGGAGAAGGGTCATGGAGGCTGGGCACCACAGAAAAGTCTCAGGAGTTCAAGGGGGCACCTCTGACCTGGGAGGGGCCAGCAAGCAGCAGGGTTGGGGTGGGGAGCTGTCTGCCCAAAAGCTGGGAACAAGACAGGTGATGGGGCAACAGGAGCATCCAGTGAAGCTTGTGTTTTTAGGAGCTCATCAGTGAAGGCAGGAAGAGAGAGTGAGAGAGAGAGAGAGAGAGAGAGAGAGACAGAGAAAGAGACAGAGAGACACAGAGAAAGAGACATAGGGAGGGAGAGACAGAGACAGACAGAGAGACAGATATGCAGAGACAGAGTGAGGGAGAGAGAGACAGAGACGTGAGGGAGGGGAAGCTGTATCTCCTAGGAGAAGGAGCACATTCTATATTCCTACAGCCCTTCATATCCTGCGGCCATCATGTCTTCCCCTGCCTCACCCCGGTTCTTTCCCCCATTCTCCCAGGCATGGTCTTAAAGCCTTCCTCCATTCTCATCAGGCTCTAGGGGTTAAGAGGCTGGGGAGTGGGTACTCCAACCAGACATGTGGACTATAATCCCATTTCAGACACATACTGACATTGGACTCATAGGTTGAATGACCCTTCTTGAACCTGTCCCCAAGCCTCTATTTCTAAGAATGACCCTTGCCCTACCTCTCCCCAGGAAGTGCTTCATAGATCTGTGGTGAATAGGAACGAAGTTTCCTGGTAAATGAGACACTGATGTTCTATTGCCTGCTTCCCTCTGAGGACATCAGACTCACCCTGGAGACTCACCTTCTGTTTGTGGCCTCCTGGAGGGGGAGGAGGAGGATGGGAGACGGGCGGTGGATGATGGCCGTGGGGTGCTCCTGGGCCAGGGTGAGGACCACCAGGGTGGGGTTGGCCATGCGGGGGTTGTCCATGAGGGGGATGCCCACCTGGCCCTGGGTGAGGACCTCCTAGTTTTCAAAAAAAAGGACACTGACTGGTGAGATAGTTTACAATTTCCTTCTCTTCCCACCTAAATAAATTCACCAAGGCCTTGACTTCACAGCCCAGACCACCACAGGAGGATGACAGCCACAGGACCCACATTAGGCTGCCACACCTCAGGGCACTGAGGGTAGATTTCAGAAGCGTCTGGGGAATCCTTCCTTGGCATCCTCAGCCTCCCTGTCTAGACCTGCCTTCTCTCTGCCCATTCCAAGAATTATAATCTTCTTCCTGAGCACAAGATGATGATAGACCTAGAAGACAGCTAAGGTTCTAGAGTAGGAGCTGGAGGCAGCCTCAGAGACCCTATAGGCCATGCAACCTCCCCATTTGACAGATGGGGAAACTGAGGCCCAGTCCAGAGAAGGGACTTTTGCAAGGTCACCCAGGTAAAGAGTTATCAGAAGTAGGATGGGAAGCCAGATCCTCTGACTCTACACCTGGACTGTGCTGCTGGTTTTAAAAAATAAGAATAAATAGGGTTTGAGGAAGGCGTTCAAAGGCTTTGAGAAAAGAATTCTCTTTCCTTAAAAGTCATACAGCACAGTGAAAAGAGGGGTGGTTATAGGGTCAGAAGGTCTGGGTTCAAGTCTTGACCACCATTTATCAGTCAGGTGATAGAAAGTAAGTCACGTCATCTGTTTGCTTGTTGGTAAAACAGGACCTGGCTGTACCTTGTAGACCTCAAAATGAGGTCAAAACACCCAGTAATCCTGTACCAAGTGGTTAGAGACCAAAACAACCATGTGCCACAGAGGACAGAGAACATCCAGTCTTCACATCCAACATCCTGGGATTCATGAGAGGGAGTGTTTCTACAGCAGATAGTCTGGGCCTCCTTCCTCTCTATCCACCCCCTTGCTACCTCCAGGGCAGGGCAGGAGACCCTGGGTCCTCAGGGAAGATGACCCCAGAGCCCAGATCTGGAAGGCTCTCTCCAGCTGAAAGGACACTGAACCTGAGCTCGAGGCAGGACTGGCTGGATGTGGGCTGCCCCAGGACCAGCCCAGCCCAGGGTAGAAGGACTGCCCACCAGGGTGGGTGAAAGGCAGCTTGTCACAATTAGAGAGAAGGGGCTTTGGAAAACACTCTGGTTCCCAAGTCTGGCTTCCCAGCTAGGATCTTCTGCCAGGAGCCTTTCCCAACGCCCCTTAATGCAGGGCCTGCCCTCTGTGCCATGCCTCTAGTTCATCTCCTACACTGGTGTTCCTGGCCTTTGGTCTCACCCTTTAGGCAGTAAGCTTCCTGAGGGCAGGGACTGTCTTTTAGCTTTCTTTGCACCCCCAGCACTTTGCACAGGGCCTGGAACATAGTAGGCCCTTATTAAATGTTTGTTGTCTGACTTCCCTTGCCACTTGCTACCTGGCCAATCATTCTGCCTCTTGGGACTCACTTTCCTGAGGGTGAAGTTTTCCCACCACAAACCACTGGCCATAAACCTACTTGATCCCCCTATAAAAGTCATGGGGGTGGCTAGATGAGCTCTAGAGCTCCTAAGTCTGGGAGGGACTGGGATCCACGTGGGTGGAGAGAGGGAAGACTTCCTCCTGCCCCACCCCCAAGAAATCACAAGTCCTAGAGATATAACAAGATGGTGGCACTGACTGAGAAGCCAGATCCTAGGTCATCACTGGAAAGTAACTTTCTCAATGTTGAAGAGCCA
>CM053593.1:388798926-388908811 GCA_028646575.1 Pseudocheirus occidentalis | reverse complement strand
GGATGGATGGATGGATGGATGGATGGATGGATGGGTGGATGGGTGTGTGGATGGATGGATGGAGGGATTGAGGGATGGATGGATGAATGGGTGGATGGATGGATAGATGGGTGGGTGGATAGATGGATGGATGGATGGATGGATGGATGGATGGGTGTGTGGATGGATGGATGGATGGATGGATGGATTGGTTGGTGGGTGGGTGGATGGATGGGTGGATGAATGGGTGGATGGATGGGTGGATGGGTGGGTGAATGGGTGGGTGGATGAATGGATGAATGGATGGATGGATGGAGGGATGGAGGGATGGAGGGATGGAGGGATGGGTGGATGGATCGATGAGTGGATGGATGGATCGATGAGTGGATGGACAGATGGATGGATGGATGGATGGATGGTTGGGTGGGTGGATGGGTGGGTGGATGGGTGGGTGTGTGGGGTTCTTCTTGGAAGGGCCTCATAGTTCACACTGAATGCTGGACTTGGAGCCAGAAAGACCCAGGTTTCAATTCTCCCCCTAAGAGTGATTCTGAGACCTTGGGAACTTGGCCTTTCTGAGCCTCAGTTTCTCATCTGTTAAAGCAGGGACAATGATCCATGTGGTGCCTAACTCACAGGCTCATTGTGAGGCTCAAGGAGGGTTGTATTTGTAAAGCATTTTGCAAAGGTGTTAGGGCAGTGGTTCTCAACCTTCCTTATACTGCAACCCTTTAATACTCGTGTGTGGACATATCTACATGTGGGCAGACCCACCTAGAGACAGATAGAGGTGTCTCGGTTCCTAAGACCATCGGAAATATGTGCTTTCTGATGGTCTTAGGTGACCCCTGTGCCCCTGTGAAAGGGTCATTCTATCCCCAATGGGGTCATGACCCACAACCTGAGAACCGCTCTGTTAGAGGAAAAGTCAGGTCTCATTATTGGCATGACTCAGCCCCATCTTTCTGCAGATGCTGCCCAAGGGCCCCATCAATTCCACCCATCTCTCCACTTTAGTCCTGTCCGGAGCTGGGACGTTAGTAGGAGCTCCATCACAAGTTATGGGGTGCTCCCCTGCTCAGTGACGGCATCGATAGAGCAAACCAGAGGGGGACCCAAGGGGAAAGACCCATAGCAGCTTGGGATGAGTTTCTGAGTTGTACAGACCGAAGCATCTGAGAGCTCTTTGCTGAATCCAGGACACCTTGCGTCTTCTGGGAGAGGCCTCAGTGACTCCATCAGAGCCCAGCTGAGCTGTGGAGCTGGGCGTCCTGGGACAGAAGTGCTAAACGGGCACTTCCTGCCTGGCTGTCTAATTGTTTGACAATGTTGAATTATTGAAAATAAATGAGTTTCCAGGACAAAAAAAAATTGCATCTGACTGAAATGGGCAGAGAAGGCTTTACCAAAAAAGTCAGAACTTAAGCAGGGCCTTGAAAGTGGGTTTGGAAAAGCAGAGAGGAGGAGAAAGCACAGAAAAGCACCAGAATCAAATAAAGGAGAGACAGTGTGTGCCCCCAGGAAGCTTCCACTCTAACGGGGAAGATCACACATTAAAGGGAGTAAGTAGCACAAGGACCATGGGAAGCATAGAGGAGTGAAGCTGAGCTCCAAGGGAACCGGGCTGCCTCCAACAGAAACCCTCACATGTGAGCTGAGGAAGGGGTTTGTTGGGGTGAGGGCAGAATTAGGGTCAGTAAATGCAAAGTTAATTTGAGAAGGGAAAGGGGGAATCTGGGAAGGTTTCCTGGAGGAGGTAACACCCAAAATGAGCTCTGAATGAAACCAAGGAGCCTCTGACTGGATTGGGAATAGAGAAACTGAATTCAAATTCTGCCTCTGCTGCTCACTACCTATGTGATCTTAGACAAATCATATCACCTTTCTGGACCTCAGTTTCCCTGTCAAGTGAGGGGTCCCTATATTGCCAAATCTATCCCCCTCTGACAAGGGGGAATTGAAGACAGAAGGCCATCCAGGCACAGGGGCCAGCCCAGGCTAAGGCACTGGGGCAGGAGAGGGGACACAGAATTCAGGGAAATAGCCAGCGACCAGTTTGGTTGGAGCAGAGTGCCCTGCTAATGGCATGAGGAAGACAAGCTGGGGAGGTGGGCGAGGACCAGAGGGCAGAGCCCAGCACCATGCTGGGGGAGGTAAGGGCCTCAGGCTCCTGGCTATGAGGACTCTGGGTGCTAATGCCCACCTGGTGGCTCAACCAGGTGGGCCCAACAGCTCCTTTTAGTGAAACTTTCCTGTGTGCTATCATGACTACATGCTTCCAGACTAGGATGTCGAGCCTGGTGAGATGAGTCCAGTGGGAATGGGGAGAAGAGAAGACGTGAGTCTTGCGGGAAACAAGCTCTTGGGAGGAGGGATCCACCTCATTCCACTTAGCCCCAGGGGATGTAGAGGGGCCAGGGCTACCTGACCCTTCCTACCATGGCAGCACTCCATCCATGGAACGGGCTGCTCAGGGGAAGGAGGTAGGCTCCCCCTCCCTGGGGGTCTTCCACCAAAGGCTGGCTGACCCTTTGTCATGAATGCTACAGTGAGAACTTGCTCCCATGCCCATTAATTGGTGTATGGCAGGAGCAGTCCTCGACTGATCAACAGGCACTCCCTCACTTATTCAATGCTTCTTCTATTCAAGGCACCAAGGAGAGGGAGACAGAAGTAAAGCATGTTCTCTGTAGGACAGACATGAGTGGATGGCTCTGAGTTCTCCTTCAGCTCAGAGATCCGTGGGAGGCGGGGTAAGCCTCAGCGTCCCAGGAGTATCGAGCCTGCGTTATCCTTGGTTCCCTGGCTTGGGGCTACAAGCCGGGAGGCAGAAAGTGGACCTAGCCTCTGGAAATGCTTGAATTGCCCTCAGCATCCCCATCTGGGGAAGAAGGACCATCACACTTCTCCTTATGTCTCTGCCCTGCCCCTATTTCCAGACTCCTGATTTTTTTAAGGTCTCAGCCTAATAATTGAGGTAGAGGGCCCATGGGCTCTATCACAATAAGAGTGCGGCTCGGTGAGGCTCACCTGGGCACCACTCCACCTCCCACTTCTTACCTGTCTTCGAAAGTCTTCATCACTGATTTCCTTTAGATTGATGAGAACGTTGAAATAGGCCCCAAAAACACCTGTTTCTAAAGCTTTGGTGGCCACCTGTAACAAGTTCAGAGCAGAGAAAAGTTTGTCATGCCCTCCTCAGACAGGGGCTGGCTCCCTGGCCTTCTCTGGTCACACCTGACTTCCAGCCCTGACCCTGCTTCTGACAGGCCAAGGTACTGCTCCCTGGGCCACAGTCTCCTCATTCCCAGATAGCCTCTGCAGCCCCATCCAGTAGTGTCTGGGCATTAGGGTTCACTTGGTAGCGGGCTCTCTGTCCCTTACCCCTTCAGACTCCTTCTCCCAAGGATACCAGTTTCTGTGCACCCAAGCCCAACTTCCTCCTCAACAGCTTCAAGGTGGGGAGGAAACAGGCAGCCTTTTGCTGCTTGTCATCCCAGGGAGGCCTCACCTATCTCCTCTCCTCAGCCCTCTGTGGACTGGACATGTCTGAGGCTCTAATCACACTGAATGAAACACACATACACTCACACTTATAAACACTCACACACACACTGTCACACGTACACACTCACACACACACACACACACATACACAGAGTGCCTGAAGCCTGGTTAACACTGACTTTTGCTACCCTGCAAACCTGTCCATCAACATTTGTAGAAACTTCCTCGCTTGAGTTCTGCTTTCTGGTACAAACCCTAAAGGAACCAGAAGCTGAGAGCTTCCTGTGCTTCTCTGTGGCTTCTCTCAGGACCTGACCTCTTGTCCTCCTGAAGTCTTTGGCATCAGGAGAGCAGGATTCACAGGTCTCCCCACACGGCCAAGGTCCCATAAAGGCTCCTCTGATGTTTCTGGATGTGGAGGTAGCCCTGGGATCTCAGAGATGTGCCATCTGCCAGACTGTGAGTTCGGGCAGATCCTGCCAAGCTAGAAGGCCTTCAAGTAGTCATGGGGCAGTGATGGGCCCTGTGTCTGCTGTGTGAGACCCAACCCGAACTCAGAGGAGCTCAGCACTAGACTGCCTCCAAGGAGGGTGATTGTAACCACAATGATGCCTAAAGACTGTCTCCTGAGGGATTGGGGGTGGGGCAGGGGGATCTGCTTCACTGGATGAAGTATGCACAGCAATGAGGAACAGAACCTTGGATTACTGAAACCTAATTATCCTGTGTCACCAGGTTGAACTTGTCATAATCTGTACAAAAGTCATTCTTCATCCACTTGGTTTCTCCTGTGTGGATGATCGATTCTTGTTGAATTTTGTATTTCATTTAAGAGTCTGCAATGTTCTGAGCATTGATACAATCAACAGAATATCATCCAGAAACCTCCAGAGCATATCAAAGTGCTCCCTCTCTCCTTCCCTCATTCCACTCTCTCTCTTTCTCTCCTCTCTCCCTCCCTCTCTCTCCTCTCTCTAATTCTCTTTCTGTCTCTCATTCTCTCTCTCTCTGTCTCTCTCTCTGTCTCTCTGTGTGTCTCTCTCTTTCTCTTTCTCTCTCTCCTTGTTCTCTTTTCTCTCTCTGATAATTTCTTGAAAGATGCTGTCCACACTTTTTTTTTATCATGGCTTTCAGGGAGTCCACTAATTCTTAAATCATCCCTCTCGGATCTCTTTTCCAGGTCAGTTATTTTTCCAATGAAGAATCTTACATTTTCTTCTGGGTTTTTTTTATTCTCTTGGGTTTGGTTGGTTGATGCTTGGTGCCACATTAGCTAATGCCACATTGGGCACTAGCTTCCACTTGCCCAGTTCTCATTTTTAAGGAATTCTTTTCTTCAGTGAGCTTTTGGTGGGCCCAGGGTTATCTCTGTGCCATGAGGAGATATCAAAGGAGGGCTTTTGGTCCAGGATTCAGGCCACATTTTCAGGATGATAATTCTGGGTTCTGTTCTACATTTGACCAAGGGTGGCCATTTTAAGCAGCCATACCTATAGACATTAGCAGTAGGCTGCGACCTGATGGGAGGAGGCAGGATTGCCCAATCCAGGCCTCACTGCCTTCATCTGCACGATAGAGGGGCCGGATGATTCCCCAGGTCCTGTTCAATCCTAGATCTATAAATAATGTGATCCCACCACACCAAGGAAATTCACTCTGCTTTCATTCATTCGTTCACCAATAAACCCCTGACAAAGCTGGCTTCCACTCATCCATAGGTGGGTTTGTGGGGGAGCCAGCCAAAGATGGTGAGGAGAATGGGGTGGAGGCAGCTGAGGCCACAGCCCAGGAAGCTGTGCAAGGACCGTGCCTTTGCCATCTCACCAGATGGGAGGATGAAACTCTGCTCCTGGGCCCAGTACCTGCAGGTCTGATTTGCACGTGAGGTTCCCATAAAGTGCCATCTCCTTCAAAGTTGGCCACAGGGCATTCACCTTCTGTGCCAGGTCTAAAGGGACCCCAATGGCCTTTTTCAGCCCTTCCTGCATGGCGGCTGTGCGCCTGGAGTGAAAGAAGAGGCATCTGACTCCCAGTCCCTGCCCAGCAGAACCTGGGGAGACGTCCGGTCACCCCCAGTTTGCTTTCACAGAACTCCATAAACAGGCTCCACAAACAGAAAGATGAAGTGGGGACTTTGTGTCCTTTGGGCTCTTCTCCTTTAAAATAACATGATTTTAGATAGCCAGCTCTCCCAATGATGGGCTTTGGACTTTCCCATGAATCCCAGGGACCCAGCCCCTGAACTCAGATCCCTGGCGCCCACCCATACCCCATCACTAGCACATCTGAAATCGGGCTTAGTTTTACATAAATAGAATGTACAGCCAACTTTGAGAGAATCCCTTTCCCTGTTGATAGTGCACCCTCTGGTGGACAATGGCTACATGGCAAGGACATCTACCCAGAGGGGCATGCTGTACACACCTTTCCTTTTCCTCTGGTGTGGTTTTGGGCATCTTCATCGCTTCCTGAAAAGAATCAAACCCAATGAAAGCAGCAGATCAATTAACCTATCAGCCAGCATCTGGTGGCACGCCTACTGTGCGCCAAGCATTCTAGGTGCCAGGAATCCAGAGAGCAGATGAACGAGACCCGCCCTCTAAGAATGGGCGAGCCTGCTATCAGAAGAGAACGTGTTGGGGAAAGAGCTGAAACGGCCCCTTCCAATGTCGTTACCAACTTCGGAATGCCCCCCAGGCTCACATCACCAGCCCACGGTGCTCGCTCTGTCTCAGCCAGTGACGGAGAATGATCCAACAGCCCTGCTCCAGGGGGACGGTGGAATTGCCCCGTCCCTTGGGCTTTGTAGTTTACACAGAATGGTGCCCATTCTACTGATGGGAAAAGTAATGACTCCAGATGGCTCACCAGATTAAGCTCATGCAAAGACAAGATGGACCAGATGGCCAAATGGGCAAGAGAATTCTGGATTCTAAATTATCTAGTGATTACTGAGCTCCAGCCCCAACTGCCCCCCCACCCCCAAGCAGCTCAACCGTCAAGAGTCAGTAAGGCTTGGACATTGAGACGCAGGAGAAATGGCCTAGAGGAGGGCAAAGAACACTGGGACCTTGGGAAACCCCCAAATCAGGGGTCACATTCTGGCTTGGCCTGGGTAGCCTCAGGCTGACCACTTCGCCATGCTGGATCTCAGTCCCAGAATGCTGATTCTGCACTCAGAGCCTCACCTCTCATTGGCTCCCTGCCTGGGCTGGGGAAAGTCATTCTGCCTCTCTAGGTAAGTAAAGGGAGACCGCTACCACCCCCTCCCACTGTCAGTCTCAGACCCCAAGCTGCTCCTGGGCCCTCTAGCCTGAAGCCCTTGCCAGCGGTCACCTAGGCCCTCTGGCTTCATGTGGGACCCCCAGCTTTAAGCCCCTTCCACCCTTGCCAGGAGGCATGTCACTTGCCATGTAGTCGCTGAAGGCCTCTGTGTCTGCGTCCACCATCACTAACAGCTCCTTCATGGCTTGATGAAAAGGGGGGATGAGCCTCCTCATGGCCGGGTCCAGGTGCTCAAACTGCCGCTTTCCGTAGGTCATCAGCCCTACCATAGAGCCCAGCGCCGCCCCCTACAAAGAGACAGGGGCCCTTAACCAGTGGGTTTTTGGTTTTTATTATTAGTGGGTCACACTTTCACACATTGGGATTAAATAGTGGAAGTGAGGAAGGGCACACAGAGGCAGGAGGCTGGAGTCAGGTGCCCTATGACAGGGGTCTCTTGGGCCTAAAGAAACCACCCACCAGAGGTTTGGGGGAATCAAGGTGCAGCCTTCAAAGCCTCATGAAGGACATTAACTGGGGTCTAATTTGGTTTGGGGTTGTTGTTTTACTGTAAAGCGATGAGATTTTATTAATTTATTCTTAGTCTTCAACATTCACCTCCACAAGATTTTGAGTTCCAAATTTTCTCCCCAACTCTCCCCCACTGCAGCCGGCGTGCCGGGCGCCCTCCCTTCTATGGTGCCTCCCCTTCCCCTCTACCTTCCTGGAGGGCGAGCTGGATTTCTCTGCCCCATCACTTGTGTATCGTATTTCCCAAGTGCATGTAAAAACCATTTTTAACATTCGTTTTTAAAACTTTGAGTTTCACATTCTCTCCCTCCCTCCCTCCCCACCCACCTTTATGGAGAAGCCAGGCAGTTGGATTTGGTTATTTGGTTATACATGTGTAGTTACACAAAACACTTACTAACAGTCCGGTTATGAAAGACTCGATTTCCCTCCATCCTGCCCTGTCCCCTGTTTATTCTGTTTTCTTCCTGTCCCTCCTCGGAAGTGTTTGCGTCTGATCACCCCCTCCTCCCATTTGCCCTCCCTTCTATATCCCCCCTTTCTTATCCCCTCCCCCCTACTTTCCCAGAGGGTAAGCGAGATTTCCACATTGGGATCTAATTTGGGGGTCTTCCTCTCAATGCTGGTCTGCAGACTGCTGGAAAATCAGGTAATTTCTTCAAAGAAATACTTCCCCAGTTTTTTGTTTCATTGGTCTAAGGAACTGCCAGGCGAGGAATCCCCTCTACCGGTATAAATCAACACCCACCTTGCTACTTAGAGTCTCACTCCTAAAGCCCTGAGCTTTACCCAGAGGCAGTGGCAGAGTAAAGACTTGAACCCAGGTCTGTCTTGTTCTGAGGCTTGTTCTCTCTGCACCGCACCACCTCTCCCAGGCAGATCACCCATCCTGGGAGAGCTTCCTCTCCCTGGCAGTTGCTTTTACCAATGTAATCTCAGGGTTGGTCCCCAAGCTTTGCTTCTGTGTGGTATTAATTGAAGAAATTGGATGATTTTCTAGTGGTCTGCTAGCCCCAAGATGAATGCCACTCAGAGATTAACTGGAGTGAAATCCCCCCAGTTGGTTGTTCTGGCTGAGTCCTTCTGGGTCCCAAGGGTCTGGATTCACCAAACTGCCATCACCATGCCAGGAAGCAGTCAGTGTGTGAGAGGCACCGGGCAGCCCAGCCCACTCCCAGCCCACTTATCACAGGTGAGTGGGAAGTCTTTACCATAGCAGCCACTGCTGCGGCCACAGAGCCACCCCCGGGAGCAGCAGAGCGGGCCCCAACATCGTGGACAAAAGCACAGAGTGACTCTGAGACCAACTTCCCAGTCATGGCGCCATCCCAAACCATGTACCTACGGACCAAGAGATGAGAGAAAAGGTGAGAGCACGGGCCACACCTCAGCAGTATCTGCACCCCCGTGGAGAGGCCCAGGGCCTGGCAGACAGTAGGTGCTTAATCAATGCTTACTGATTGATTGACGACCTGAAAGCAGGGCTTAGAGAAATAGGGGCTGCTCGTAGGACCAGCCTCCCTTTCCTCCCTCTCCCTCCCTTTTCATGAGTGAAAACTCTGTTCAAACAGCCAGGGCATTCCTGGGCTCCCAGAACATCCAGCCTGGAAGGAACCCCGTAGAGGTCACCAAGCCCTCCTCCTGCCCCTCACAGGGCAGGTGACTTGTCCACAGTCATGCAGCTCCATGGTTGCAGATCAAGTCTTGACCTCCATATTTGGACACCCCAGGCCTTGACAGGGCCTCACTGGGAGGGAAAGTCAATGCAGAAGGGCAAGGAAGGAGATTTCTTCCCATCTGTCTTCTGCTCCAGGTCTGCAAAGCTCCTTATCCCAGCCCCTCCTCCCCCCAGCCCCATTTTACAGATGAGAAAACCGATGGTCAGATTAAGTCAAGTGACTTCCCCAAAGCTCTTCAGCTAAGTGTCAGAGGTGAGGTAGGAACCCCCGAAGAGCTCTGTACTCCCTCCCTACGCCAAGTCATCTTCACAGAAGTGGGCAGGACAGTGCTGCCCATTGGGCTTTGGTCGCTGGAGGGGATGGCATCTTTGTTGGCATGAGCTGCCAATCATCTCCCTGCCTCATAGAGGGAGGGATGGCCTCTGGTGGCCCTCCCCTGTGCCAGGCTCTGACCTCAGAATACAGACCCTGAGGCAAGCAGCCATGGAAAGAACCATGGTCCTGCTGATGGTGGCATTTCCATGAGCACAGTGACGGGCTAGGCACTAGGTAACCTGAGCAGTGGTTTCTAGAAGACTGAGGCCTCTTCTCCGGGACATGGAAGGGCCTCCCTCAAAGCACAGGACCTGGGGCAGAGCACCTGAGGAAGCCCACTGTAGTGCCCAGGTAACCTTAGACAAATCCCTTAACCTCCCAGGGGCTCAGTGGCCTTCTCTGTAAGACAAGGGCAGGATGGGACCCACTCGCCAGCTCTACATCCATGAGGCTGTGATCCCACCTCACAAGCTGGTCTGCCCAGAGATGCTGTGGGTACCATCTCTGGGTGGCTCATCCCACAGCCCACAGGCCACATCACAGGCCGTGCAACAGGCCGTACAAGCCACGGAGGGCCCTTCCATCCAAGCCCTAGTGTGAGGGGATGGGCAGTTCTCCCTACTCAATAATGCGCTCCTTTGGATGAAAGGGGGACAGCGAGTCCAGGCCCAGCCGGTTCACCACCTGAAAAGACAACAGAACACACGGCAAAAATGAGATGAGATGGGAAGGCCCGAGATGGCTGTGACCCTGGAGACAGATGACCTGCAGCTTCAAGGTCACCAGGAGGCCCCAGGCCAGAGCTAGTTAGTGGCTGCGGCTGGTCAGGGGAGTGGGGAAGGATGCCAAGGCAGGGAGGAAAGGCTGCAGACCCAGGAGCAGGGAGAAGGCTCCATGGAACCCTTGGAGCTACCGGGAAGGGGCTGCTTCTGCTGGGGATGGGCTAGGGAGAGCCTGGAGGAGCCCAAGGCTGGCTGAGGTGCTGGCTGAGGAGGCTCTGGGTCTGTGTGGAGGAGGTAGGAAGCCTGGGTCCTGCCGCTAAATGGGATCCCTCTGCTTCCAGGCCCTCTTTCCGTCCCTCCCAGGATTCTGTAGCCAGCTCTGAGCCAAGTCGGGGCTAGGCCTACCAGTCGGATTTTGTGCTCCTCCTCCAGAATGAAGAGGCTTTCCTTCCTGCAATAAAACTCTGCCGCATCGAGAAGGGCCTTCAGAGGAACCAGGCCCACCAGCTGAGAGCCCACGACCGGCAGATTCAGCTCCTGGTGAGTCAGGAACAAGATACGTCAGCACTGGCAGTCTCAGAGGGTCTGCACTGGCAGTGTGGGGATTATCTGCAATGGGCAGGCTAGCTGTGCCAACCCTGGGGCTCACCTGGTTGGCAGTGGGCAGGCCAGCTGTGCCAACCTTGGGGCTCACCTGGGTGGCAATGGTCAGGCCAGCTGTGCCAACCTTGGGGCTCACCTGGGTGGCAGTGGGAAGGCCAGCTGTGCCAACCTTGGGGCTCACCTGGGCGTCTTTGCAGGTTTCCTCATACACTGTGTGGAGGGCGGTGATTTCAAAATCCAGAAGGTTGGTGGACACCTGTGCAATGTTCTTCTCATCCAGGTACCAGCCTATGCCCTGAACCTTTCTCAGCCGCCCAGGCTACAAAAAGAAACCTGTCTGACAAACCCTCCTTCCCCTGTCCTCACTCTTGAGGAGGTTTGACTATGATCAAATCCACTCCCTTTCTCAGTGACAAGAACACAGGGGCTGCTTCCTTCTCCCTTTCTGAGTGACCAATCAGATCAGGTGGCATGGCCCTGACTCCATTGGCAAGAAGCAGCTGGCAGGCCCCTGGCATGAGCAGGACCAGCCTGGGATATACGGAGAAAAGAGCAGCCCAGAGGGGGAGAGCATCGGGGCACAAAGCGGAATTGAACCATGCGCAAGATTCCTGTGCACAAAAAAACTGGACACAGGCTTTGTTATTTACCAAACATTGTTGAGGAAACCACCCCAACTAGAGAGGAAAATAAAATTCAGGTTCTGATGCTGGGCCACATATTCCAGCCTGGATTCCATCCCAAATTCCAGCCCAGATCTCAACAGATTTAAAAATTACAAGTGGAATCGTAAAGAAGCTAGAGGGCAACAGGGCAGTCAGACCCCCACACCCCAGGCAGCCCCCACCTTAGGGGCTGAGGGAGTGAGGGTCACAGCCGCCTACCAAAGGTCGGGTGGGGCAAAAATGAAGGAGGACAGCTTGTCCACCCCTCACTCTGCGTCCCCACCACCGCAGACCCCCTCAGGTCCCTCTGTCCCCTCTGACTTTATAGAGGCATCTTTCCTGTCATATGGTCTAATAAGTCTGCTCGTCTCCTCCATGTTGGTGATAGAGCCAGGAAGCTAGAAAGGACCCCTAAGGTCACCTAGTCCAGCCCCTTCCCTTTACTCTTTACAAAACTGAGGCCCAGAGAGGCGACTCTGCCCAAGGTCGGAGAGTTAGCTACCAAAAGAGCCTGGACTAGGCAGGGCTTTCCCCTCTCCAGCCAGGATCTTCTCTGCTGTAGACCAAACGTCACTATGGCAGGCTCTCTGAGTGACCTCTTGCTCAGGCATGGGTAACCTATGGCCTTCTAGGCCCTTGGGTATGGCCAAGTTTTACAGAGCAGATCCTCTTATTGAAGGGATTTGTTCTGTGAAGTTTGGATTCATTCCAAGTACTGCCCTTGAGGACCTAGAAGGCCACATGTGGCCTTGAGGCCACCGGTTCTTCACCCCTGTGTCTTGCTGCTCTTCAGGCAGGATTCTACTGGGGAGAAGCTGAAGTTCCCCAGAACACCCTCACCTGGTCCTTCCCCCGTCCCTGCTCCCGGATGTTCAGGGCGATCCGATGGGCCTGCTCTTTGGTACAAATAAGGTTGATATTGAATGCGATGAGGAACTTCCGGGCCCCTGTGACCGTGGCCCCCCATCTGGGCACGAAGGTACTGGGGCCAAAATCAGGAGCCCATTCAGCCTTCTTGAGCTGTGGGAACAAGATGCATTGGGGCCGAGAAGCCCAGGGTCAGTGGGACATCTGCCTTTGGGGAGTGGCTAAGCCTGTTTGACCATCGGGGATAAAATCTTAGGCAATGCTTCTGGAAACCAGAAGATGGGCAAATGCCCCTGCTCACCCCACCTCTTCCCACCCTCTGAGCACTCTTCCAGACACATGGAAAAAGGACAGGTCTTTCCACTCATGGGTCTTAAGAGACCAAATAGGAAATATACCCAGGGAGACAGAGCCAGAGTTAGAGCTCATCCAGTCTAAATCCCTCATTTTGCATATGGGGCTCAGAGAGGAAAGGACTTGCCCAAGGTCACTCAGGCAATCAGCAGCATAGGTGAGACAGCAGTTTAGTTCCCTTGGTTCCAACTTCCAGGCTCTGGCTTGGCTGTTATTAGGGCAGCAGCTCTCAATCTGTGGGTCATGACCCCTTTAGGGGTGGAATGACCCTTTCACAGGAGTCACAGGGGTCGCCTAAGACCACCAGAAAACATATATTTCTGATGGTCTGAGGAATCAAGACACTGAGACACGGCTCCTCTATCCATCTCCAAGCGGGTCCACCCACATGCAGATACGCCCACACACTAGTATGGCATTAGGAAGGTTGAGAACCACTGTATTAGGGTCCATGGCTCCAACACCAGGTGAGCATGGTGGCCTAGCTGGTCCCTGAGGTTCCTTCACAGCCCTAAGATGTTGCAATACTGTGATTCTGTCACCTACCTGTGACTCTCCCTAATTCCTCTTTCTCTATCTCAGAGCTCATTATCTTCCTCCCTAAACTCTCCTCACCTCTTACCTTCCCTATGACTAAAGAAGGCACCCCATCCTCTCAGTCCCTCAGGTTCCCAACCCAGGACTCATCCTGGACTCCTCACTCTGTCTTACCTCCCATATTCAATATGTTGCAGAAGTCTATGGATTTCACTTCTGAAACCTCTCTTGTGCATTTCACTTCTAAAGCATCTCTGTAGATTTCACCTCTAAAACATCTCTAGTTGATTTCCCCTCTGAAATATCCGGTGTCAATTTCACCTTTACACCTTTGAGTTCAATATCTCCTGTGGATTTCACCTTTGTAGAATCAAAGAAGTGAAAAGGTGAAATTGACAAAGAATATAAAAGGTGAAATCTACAAGAGATGTTGCAAAGGTGAAATTTACAGAGATTCCACAGTCTCTTGTGGATTTCACCTTTGAAGCATGCATCTCTATAGATTTCACCTTTGCAGCATCTCTGATGGATTTCACCTTTGTGCTTCTTTGATTTCATTGAAGCAGCTCTCCAATGTGCATCCTTCTCCTTCCTCTGACACTGCTGTTTCCTGGTCCAGGCCCTCAGCACCTCACACCTGGTCTATAGTAGCAGCTCCTGCAGCATCTGCCTCCTTCATCTCTCTCCACTCCACAACATCCTCCCCTCAGCTCTCAGGGTGATCTCCCTAAAGCACTTCATCCCACCCCCATATGCACACACACATACACATACACACACACACACACACACACACACACCAATAAACTTCTGTGATTCCCAATTACATTCGGGGGTCAATACAAAATCCTCTGGCTTTTGAAGCCTTTCACGAGGCTCCCTCTCCCCTTGATCCCTTCCCATTCTTCCAGTTTTCTTACCCCTTCCTCTCCCCCGCCCCCCATACTCTGTGATCCAGGGACACTGGACTCCTGGCTGTTCCTTACATATGACATTTAGGCCCCCGACTCCCTGCATCATGCCGGCTGTTCCCCATGCCTAGAATGCTCTCCCTCCCCACCTCACCAAGTCAACACCTGTCCTCCTGCAAGACTCAATTCAAACCTTACCTTCTGCTAGAGTCATCTCCGACTTCCACCCCCACCCCAGCTGGTGCCTTCCCTCTGGTGAGGATCCCCAATTGATCTCTATTTTGTTTGTTGTTGCCCCTACTAGACTATAAGCTCTGTGAGGGCAGGTCCTAGCCTTTGCCTTCTTTGTATCCCCAGGGCTTAGGCCAGTGCCTGACACAGGCACTTAATCAAAGCTTGATGACTGACTGTCTCAGCTCCGTGCCGCCCACACACACACACACACCACACACACTGTGGCACATGTGACCCAGGGCTCAGGGATTCGAGGGAACTCACTTTTTCAGACAGAGCTTCATATTCACCTGCTCGGATCGCAGGCAATGTTTTCCTCTGTTCTTGCTGAGCAGCTTCTCCATACAAATAAACTGTAAAGACAGAAGGACCACAGGACTGAGGTCAGACTAACTGGACACCACTAGGGGTGACACTACTAGGTGACCACTCGGAACAGCATAACAGCACACCCGTGGTTCCTTGTCTCTGGGAAGGAGCAGGGACTCCATTCAATTCATTTTGCTAAATAAAGCCACAGGAGCTTAGAGGCAGAAGAGACCTGAGGGGTCAGCTTGTCCATCACCCTCATTTTAAGACGGGGGCACTGAGGCCCAAGAAGGAGAGGAGATGTGACCAAGATCCCATGGCCAGTTAGCAGGAACATCAGGACCAGAACCAAGCAAGGTCTTCAGAAGACCAGGACAGGATTTTTTCCATGACCCCAAATGAGCTTAAGGGGAAGAGAAAGAAAGATCACAATTGGTACCAAGCCCCTCATTAAACAGGGCTCAGTTCATCTGAGATTCAGGGCATTGTTGTGGTCTTCCCCCTGCTTGAGGGAACTGAAGCCAGGTGAAGAAAGGAGAACCAGAAGAATCTACATAGTTCTTAGCCAAATATAAATTAAAACCAAACGCAAAGTGCCAGGTTCTTTGTAGTGGCTACGTTTGGTCCAGGAGGACTGAGGATAAAACCAAGAATCCTCCCATAAAAGAGACTCAGCCCGGGAGGTGGAAGGTCAGCTACACCACACCTGGTCACTGAAATCCATTTGCTCTGAAGGAGGATTCAAGAGGGGAGGTGGGTGTGGGGCTAAAAGGGAAATGACTCCCAGGGGCCAAACAAAAGGCAAATTTTACATTTTAATTTTAAACATCCACCCCCCTCCAACCAATAGGAGACAAGCCAGGATGGGGAGGGGACCTCCCCTCTTGCCCCGACTCACCTGGCACCCTGAGCTCCTGTGACAGTCGCTGGCCAAAGATGTGGGCACACAAAACACACTCGTCCATGGTAACATTCTTCACTGGGATGAAGGGACAGACGTCGAGGGCACCCATTCGGGGATGTTCACCTACATGAGGAGGTGGGATGGAGCATGGACAAGGTGGGGGGGGGGGGGATCATGGGTGGAAAAGAAAAAAGGAGAAAGCTGGGATCGTGGAAATGCGGAGTTGGAGGGGTCTGTCTCACCAGCCCTTGGGGCAGGGGAGAAAGCCCAGCAGAGACTGGAGCCAGGCTGTCGGGAGACCTGGGTTTGAATCTCAGCTTTAGCAGTTTTCAGTGTAACTTCCTTCTCTGGGTCTGTTTCCTCATCTGTCAAAGGGACAGGATGAGCTCTAGGGTCCCTGCCAGCTCTAAATCTCCTGAGCTTTCTGAGCATCAGGTAATCATCTGTAAAATGGGGGTGATAGTCCTCAAACTACTCATCTCTCAATGTTCTTGTGAGGGGAGGGCTTTGCAAACCTTACTCTATTTTTAGCAGGGCTCAGATAGGGATTTTCTCAATACAAGGAGACATTCATTCAGTGGTCTACAGACTGTGACACAGATGAACAAAAGTAACCAATCCACAAGCATTTACACTGGGGAAACACAGAAATGCCCAGACAGCCCCTGCCCTCTAATGTAATGGTGGCAGCGTGGACATTTCTAGGCACATACGGGACACACACGGAGCCGACAGAAGGAGCCTGGCTCCTCCATCATCTTCGGGGACCGATGCTGTGCTGGGCACTTGTGGGGGTCTGCCCTAATGGTGGGCACCCAGGACAGTCTATTCCAGAGTTCTCCAGGATACCTCAAGGTCTGTATTTCCGGGATTTGTTGCCCTTGGTCCACAGGAAATAGGGAGCTTTGGAGCTGGAATTCTCAGGGAAAGTGTTGCTCCTTCTCATTGTGTAGTGTTGTTCCCTGCCCCCATTCTCTCAGCTTCCCCTGGGGCCCAGAGTGGTATCAGAAAGACAACATGGAGGGAACTTTGGAATCGTTTTGTCTGTTGAGTCACTCGGTGCGACACCCCGGCTGCCACCTGTGGCCTTCTGCAAAGACAGCTGATGAAACTAACCTTGTTTGCTCAGCCTGGCAGCAGGGGCTGGCAAAGGAGAGCGCTGGTGACCATTGGTCTTCCTGTCCCCACCTTCACCACTCCTCTAGCCTCCATAGTCACCACAAAAGCTTCAAGGTTAGCAGTAAAGTGGGTGTCAAACTCACAAAATTCAGAAACACAACCATGTCAGCCTGGCTACCCAGATGCCAACACCGCACACATTAGAGGCCACAGCCAGGCTCTTCTCACAGACCACACCCAAGGATCACAGCTCTAGAACTGGGAGATCCTAGGTCAGTCCCTTGTCCTCTCTGGGCTTCACCTTCCTTATTTCTGAGATGCAGAACAGACTGTCCAGCTCTCGGCCCCAGAGCAGGAAGAAACCTCAAAGGTGAATCAACCTAAGCCCCTTGTTGGACCAGGAGGAACCCAGAGGGCCCAAGGCCACACAGTTCACACACTGCAGAGGCAGAGGCCTGGTCCTCAGACACACACAGTGCTCTTTCCATAAGCTGAACTGAAGCTTTGTCTAAGGAGGATCACTAAAAAACCAGAAGAGGCACAAGAAAACCCTGCTCCTTTTGGGGGTCAGGCTCCCCCAGATCAAAGCCAGATATGTCTGATGCCAGAGCCAGGGACCTTCCTAGAGAAGCCACTGGGCCCTGGGCAACTGTCTTATCCAAACACTATTTCATCTGAGAATCTCAAAACAACCCTGAGAGGTGAGTGTGAAGAAAGCTTTGAGAGCTTAAGGCCTACAAATGCTGCCAGGAGGATTCAAACCCAGATCTTCCTGCCTCCAGACCTAGCTCTAACCACTGTACCACATGCTAAGGGCCCAAGCTGCAGGGCTGACCCCCAGAGTGCCCAGGGTCGCCACCTCCACGTTCTCCTTTTACCTTTGTGTTTAGTCATGTCGATAAGCTGGAAGGCTACCTGAGCGGCCCTCAAGGCCCCCTCCACAACATCTTCAGGGCTGCCCACAAAGGTGTACACTGTCCGGTTGGTGGAAGGACCTGCATCTACATCTAGTAAGACACAGCCTGCAGTCTGGGAGATGGCCTGAGCAATGGCATCAATGACCTGCAAAGAGACAGGAGCCCCAGGAAAACCATTTGAGCCTCACTTTCCCCATATGATCATGCCTTTTCAGGTAGCACTTGCCAAGCACATGGCTTCAGTGAACCCGAAAAGAGGCACACTGTGAGAAGGGCACTGCAAGGATTGTGGTGCCCAGCTCACAAATGAGGAAAGTCCTCCTGAAAAGAGCAAGGGCCTCACCAGCTGTCCCACCACTAATGTTTGAGGAACTGACCCCTCTCTTGGCTGCATTTCCCATTGGGCCACACTGCCTCGGGTAGGAAGAGCTTGGTTTTCATTGTGAAAGGGTAGAATTGAGGGCCTGAGGGGTCCCTTACACCTTTCTATCTGGGACCCTTTAACCTTATAGATCAGTAACTCACTCCCCATCTGCTACATAAGCAAGCTGAGGTTGAGAGGCCCAGGGTTACATGAGCTCATGAAGGGTTAATGGCTGGTCCTCCTTCCAAGACAGGGTTCTTCCCTCTCAGTACCGACATGCTTCTGCGGCTCGTGGGGGAAAAGGCCCCACTCCAGGGCAAATATCTATCCTGGAGGCCACTATGCTTGGCCAGATAAAGACAATATCATATCTGAGAGAGATTCCCCAACCATACAGCAGGCATGGCCGCCATTTCCAGGGGCTTGAGGCCAAAGAGACACATTAACTAGCCTTGCAGGAACACATCTCCTTCCAACACCCAGAGTCTCTACCTTCCAAGGGAAGTTTATGGAGTGCCCCTCTGGCCTCCAACTACCCCAGAGCCAATGGGTGTCCCTGGTTCCTGCACCTGGGGAAAAACAAAACCAGCCACCATTTTTACATTTCCTATGGGCTGGTCATAGTTTTGCGGTTCTGAGTAAAGAGATTGTTTAAAAATCAAATTCATGCTCATTTATAAGAAAATAAAGAGTCCTGAGTCACTGTGGACATGTCTATGTTTAGGGCCAGGATAAATGGAGACTCCTGGAGGAAAGGCCAACAAGGTGTGGATTTCTCAAACCAAGATGTGTTTCCCTGGGCCTGAGAGCCTGTGAAGCTCCATGGTTGGTGGACAGTCACACTTTGTGGGCCCCCCCATCTTAGATACATGGGGTGTGGAGCCCAGATAGGTCTCTGAGACGGCCAAGTCTGACCCCCCTCCTCTTTCAAAGGGAGGGCTTTTCCCAGGTCACACAGAAACAGAAATGGTCCTAACATTGCTGACTCTAGAGCCAAGGTCTCTTGTGTGGCCCACCACTGCCCAATCTACCCAGCAGTCAGTGGGAGCAGAAGTGGGAGCAGAGTCTTCAACGGAACCTTGGGATGGAGCCAGCTCTCATGGATGGAAGTCTGGACCATCAATGACAGATCTCATTCCCCTTTGGACAAAAGCCAAATTTACAGAGGGTCATGGGGCTGTAGACCAAAGTCTGGAAGGCAAGGGACGTGCCATTCAGTGCAAACCCACGCATTTTACAAAGGAGGAATCGGAGGCCAGAGAAGGAAAGGACGTGCCCATGAGCACCAGATCATAGGATCCCATCTGATATTGAAAGGGACCTTAAGGGTCACTGAGACTAACACCCTCCTTCTGCTGATGGAGAAGGTGAGGGAGGGAGAGCTTTGCCCATGTCCCCGGGGAATGTGTGAGAGTCCTCCGTCTGATCCCTCCACGATGACCCACCCCCACTGCCCAATCAATCAGCAGACTCCCAGCAGAGTGAGGAAGGGTATGCACTGGAGTCCAGTAACCCCTGCCGCCAGCCAGAAAACCTGGGGAGATGATGTCTCCCCTATAGGCTCTTGCCAGTGCTACAAGAAGGCATCCTACCTCTTGGTTGTTCCCCTCAGAGAAGTTGGGGACACACTCCACCAGCCGAGACATCCTGGAAGTGCGGCCCTTGTGGCTCCTAGTCAGCAGAGAGTTGTTCTCTTAGCTCTCCAGGCAAGCAATGGGTGAAGTGTGAGCTCTGCCAAGAGTAGCCAGGGCGCTTCAGACCCAGGACCCACTAAACTTTAGCCATCCCTGTGGTTTCTCATTAACTACCTGAAATCACAGTGTGCCAGAGAGCCTGGACTCTCCTTGTTCAAACAAGCAAAAGACATTGGGGGGAGGGAAGAGGAGAGACCCAACTCCTCCCCCATCTGCCTCATGTGGCCCTGACTGTGCCGTTGGGGGACAGATGCAGGCACCCCCAAAGGAGCCCAGGCCTGGCTTCAGGATGCCAACGGGGGGGCCCAGTCTGAGCCATAGAGGTACCCAGGACAGGTGCCAGATCCCAGGGAGGGCTTGGAGGATTGGACAAGGCAGCAGAGTGGCAGCATGCTCCCAAGCCCAAGCCAAAGGCAAGTGGTCAAAAATCCTTGCGTGGGGGGAGGTTCAGGTTTGTAGGCACTTTGACTGTTCACAAGAGCCTGGCATAAGGATGCCAGGACTACTGGCCTAATTTCACAGAGAAGTGAGGGAATTGTTCCCTGGGGAGCAATCCAAGGCTCCTCTCACCAAGCCAAGAGCTCCCTTCACTTCCTCCCGAGGCCTGGCTACCAGGGAGGGGCAGATCCTGGAGGTCTGTGTCCAGGCCTGGAATCAGGGAGGGTCAGAGTGACCTTAATCCAGTCACTTTAGGTCTCAACCCCTGGGCTCTTCTCAGGTTTCATGTTCTGCACAGTAATAATAGCTATTGCTAACATGGCACCCGAAGGCTCGAAAAACCCTGGGCAGAGATTATTTCACTTAACCCCCACATCCACCCTGGGAATCATGTGGTGAGGAACCTGAGGCTGAGAAATGGTTAGATGCCTTCCCTGGGGTCACAGGCAGTGCTCTCGCCTTCCAGACTCCAAGGCAGGCACTCCCCACTTCCAGGCACCCAAGGACCACAAGCGAGCTGGCTGGCCTCTTCCTAATCTAGGATGGTCAGATCATCCTCGCAATCTCCTGGGCAGGGCAGAAAGCCAGCTGTGCCCAGGCAAGCCCAGGCAGCATCCAAGCTTGCCAGAGGCTGGCAGGGAGGTCAGGATGCAGCTCCCAGGACCCTGACGAAGCCTGGGAGCACAGATGAGGATGGCCTCCCACAGAGAAAGTGCCAGCCTCATTCAGGACCAGGGCCAAAAGCCACCTCTTCCTGCCTCCTTCCCATCTCCCCTAATCAGCGCATTTTTTTTCCTGCTTCCACTTATCTCTGGCTTCCTTATCTGTGGAATGATGAAGGGATGAATGAGAAGGCATCTAAGGAACACTGCAAGGTAAGCGCTGTGGATGCCAGAGGAACAAGGCAGCAGGCCCTGTGCTCAAGGAGCTCTCACTCTAATGGAGGCAAACACCCCAGAGAGGAGGGAAGGCAGGAAGACCCAGCCAGGGGGCCCTACAGCCTGCCAGACCCAGGGCCCCACCTCCAGGCAGCCAATGAGAGCTCCTGGTTCAGGGAGGCTGGTGCCTAGGACAGTGAATGGGACAAGAGAAGTCACTACCAAGCCCTGGGGGCTCCCAGCCCCACCCCCACCCCCGACATTGCTGCCCTCCCCCGCCAAATCTCATTTCCCCACCTCCCACACCCTCCAGACCTCGCTGACCCCCCCCCCCAACAAAAAGGAGCAATGAACCAAAGCAACCGGGAGCTGACACTCTTAACTCAAGCACTTGTATTGTAAAAAATTTAGTATCTGAGTATTGGGTTTTCCATTGGAAATGGGAGTCGGCACGGGCCCATCACCAGGCAAAGAGAGGCTTGCTGTCTTCCTTGGAGAGCTCACACAGACAGTTGAGGAGCAGCAGGGAGTCCCCGAGGAACTTGGGTGGCACGATGTCGATCACCAGCTTGCGCAGAGCTGCGGGGTTGTTGTGCAGGGGGTTGGAGCGCAGGTCAGGCCTCTGCTTGAGAATCCCGTAGGTGTTGATCAAGAACTCGCTGAACACCGGATGCACTTCCCTGTTGTAGCCCAGCTTTTCCAGGCGCGTGGTGAGCGTCAGGTAGCGGTGAGTGAGATCTCGGAGCTTCTTCTCATCCACAGAGCCATCCAAAGATTTGACAGAAGTCTGCAATGGGAAGGACAGAAATGAGGCTGGCGGGGGAGAGGGGAGGCCATGGTCTGGGGGTCACCAGTGGCGGGGCACACCATGCCCTGCCCTGCCCAGCATCCCCTTCCCATCCATTACTGTAAGTCTGGTCCGTAGACCCTAGAAGGCCACGCTCTTGGGAGCCGTGACTCATGGATCCAGTGAAAAGAAGGAAAAAACTGGAGGAGTGAGAGAAAGGGGAGGTGGGGGGGGCAGTCTAAGAACCATAGCTCTCTGGGCCTGGAGAGCCATGCCCACCCAGAGGCCAGCAACATGCCAACTGCCAGCTGGCAATCCCCAGATGACTTAGTAAATGGTTTTTGACAGTAGCTATGGTTAAGGCAGTTAGGTGGCACCATAGTGCCCCCGACCTGCAGCCAGGAAGACCTGAGTTCAAATCCAACCTCAGACACTCACTAGCTGTGTGACCCTGGACAAGTCACTTGACCCTATTTGCCTCAACTTCCTCTTCCATAAGATGAGCTGGAGAGGAAATAGGTTAACTCCTCCCGTATCTTTGCCAAGCGACCCCAAAATGGGGTCACAGAGTCAGAAATGAGTGAATAAGAATATGTCTCATTCCACCACATCGCAACCTCCTTGCCCCACCCCCAGCCAGGCTTGTGATCAGGTGTCCAGTCCATCATGAGGCTCACAGGCAAAGAGGAAGATGAGGGGCACTTTGTGTGGGGGGACCAGCCTCCCTCCCACTACAGTAAGTACAAAAACTCCTGAATCCTTTCTAATCTCTAATTCCTACACAAAGGCTGAGAACCAGCTCACCTTCCTGGAGGCTGCAGGGGCCCCAGGGTGGACATGGGGCCAGCCTCCCTGTCCATCCCCAGCAGGCAGCCACTGAGGATGGGCAGAGGGAGGGGCCTGTACCTGTTTGATCTTCTCAGGGATATTGGACACAGTGAAGCCATAAAGCCTGGTCACTCCTGGGAAGACGTAGGCCAGGATCCTCCTGTCTAGCTGGAAGGCGATCTCCCCCACAATCCTCCCATCCTTCTCAGCACTGGTAAAGCTCTGTATTTCTGTGGGAGAGCAGAGAGGAAAGGAGGTAAGAGAAAGGAAATCCCTGGGGGCAGTTTGGCCCCTTCCAGGAAGACACACGTGGCTTTCTCTCTGCACTCATATTAAATTAATGTTGTCCAAAAATTGCCTAAAAATTCGAGTGTGTCCCATAAACAGAAAGTGCCCAAATCTATGGCTAAGACACTAAGAATAATGGGCCGTTGGTGCTTATCTTGCTCGCTGATAAATAAGGACTGTGATTTCACTGATCACACAGGTCGGCATCATTTCTACAAATTCTAGTCTGCTGTAGAGGTGCCCAGAGCAGAGACAGGTTAGGGGACCTATCCAGGACCACACAGTCAGGATATGAATCCAAGGCTTCATGTCTCAGAGGCCATCCTCTATAATCACATGTGAATGCTACAAGTGCTCACTTTCTATTCTGTAGACAAATGGACCTCAGGGTGCTCCTGGGGAAATCCCACACAGTGCCCCACACTGATGATGAGGTTGTTCCAGCTCTTCTCTCCCCTTCTTTCATTCACCAGGGGCCTGAAGTGGGCCCATTACTAACAAGCAGCCATCTAGGACGAGGAAGGAACCCACAGCATCTTCTGGGAAATCCCTTGGACCCTGGGGCCCCTGCCTTGTCACTTGGGAATCCTTCTTGACATTCAGCCTCCATTGGTCCCTTGGGGTCTCTATGTATCATTCCTAGTTCTGACTTCCGAGGCCATGACTCTGAACCCTCTCCCACAAAAGAGCCCCTGTCTGTACCTGCCAATTCAGGTGCTCTCTTCTCCAGGCTAAATCTCCCCACTCCCTTCCATTGTCCCTCAAATGACGTGATCTGGAGGGCCTGTGATCACAACAGCCCAGAAGTGGCAGGATGGTATGTAAAGGACAGAGACTCTTCCAGCTGAGAGAGAGGAGAAGGGAGGAGGGAGAGGTGGAGGGAGGATACAGAGGTAAATAAATAGATACATACATAGATACATAAGGAAAGAGAGACAGAGGCAGGAGAGGCACCTGCTTACATAAAAAGATACAGAGATACATCTATGGATACAAAGTCAATAAATGAACATAGGGAAGAGAGGAGAGAAAGAGAAATGAGAAAAGAGGGAGAAAATAGGGAAAGAAAGAGGAAGTGAGAGAGGGAGGGAGGGAGAGGGAGGAGTGAAGAGGAGGAGAGAAAATGAGAGGAAAGGGGAAAGAAAGAGGAGAGAAAAATGAGAGAGAAAAGAGGGAGAGAAGGAAGAGGGAGGACCAAAGAGGAGGAGAGAAAATGAGAGGAAAGAGGAAAGAAAGAGAAATGAGAGAGAAAAGAGAGGGAGAGAAATAGGGAAAGAAAAAAGAAGTGAGAGAGGGAGGGAAAGGGAGGAGTGAAGAGGAGAGAAAATGAGAAGAAAGGGGGAACAAAGAAGAGAGAGAAAAGAGGGAGAGAAGGAAGAGGGAGGACTGAAGGAGAGGAGAGAAAATGAGAGGAAAGAGGAGAGAAAGAGAAAAGAGAGAAAAGAGAGGGAGAGAAATAGGGAAAGAAAAAAGAAGTGAGAGAGGAAGGGCAGGAGGGAGAGATTAGAGAAAAACATTTCTGAAAGTTTCAAGCAAGTCTCGAGTCTCAGGCTTCGCTTTGTTAGGAACGAACAGATCCCAATTCTAGCCTAAGACACTGAAACAAAAGTCTAAGACAAAAGCAGCCCCCTCCAGATGCACAGGCGCCAGCAATAATCACAGTGATGCCCACTCCCCCGCCAATGGCCAGGCAGTTAGGAAGCTCACAGCCGGCATCAGGCTCAGCACTATGTCCCAGGGACACAAGGACCAAAGAAGGGTCTTCCATTCTTTCAGGGGAGGTCTTGTGTCCATAGGGAGGCATTCACAGACAATGCTCCGAATAAATGCAGGATTTCGGGGTGAACAGAAAGGGCCTCTGTGACTTTAAAGGAAATGGGAGATCCTAAGAGATGGAGAAGGAGTGGGAGCATTCCAGTTGTGGGGATGTAAAAAGAGGCAGAAAAGAGAGAAGGAGGGTTACTGTGAGAATCAGCAAGAAGGGCCGTGTGGCTGGACCACAGATGAAGGGCCCATGATAAAGGTGGAGGGGCAGCCTGAGACAGGGGCTCCAATCAATCCCAAGGCATTTGGGATTGATCTTGGGGAATAGGGAGTCCTTGAAGTCCCTTGGCAACCATGGCATGGAGGATGGATTTGAGCTGGGAGAGTGACTCTGGCATTCAGTGGTTCTAAGTTCCAATTAAAAAACCCTAAAATCACAGGCCTCTCAGAACTTCCACACGTGCTAGACAAGTGGCATCAGGGTGGAAAGGGAACTGAACAACCTGGCGGTCAGCAGGTCCTAAGGACAGCTCCCTCTGCCTCCCTTCCTTACTGAGGCTGAGGAGTTGGCTTTTATGGATGCCAGGCCCATGGTGGTTTCCTCTTGTTCTCTGGGCTCCTGAACCATCCAGATCTTTTTCAGTTGTACCTGACCTCACCTTCCCATTTGTGCTGATGAAATCGCCCCTTTCATTTTATCTGCCTCATCTTTCCAGCCTGTTAGATCACCGGAGCTCCTAACCCCCACCATCCAGGGTCCCTCTAGGGGTTCCTCCCAGCCCCCTCTGACTGGGCCAGTGGGCCAGCACAGCCCCCACCTTCCAATGGGATAAACAGAGAAAGATAGGGTGGGGCAGCAGAAGAGCCATTACACACATCCTTCTTCTCTGCCAGCCAACCCCATATGGGTCTCTGGGGGACACAGGGATAGGGAGGCCCAATGGCCCCTTGCCCAGAAGTGGCCTTGCTAAGGGAACCCTAAGTGACAATCACAGTAATAACCAGCATCTGAGGATGCTTTGAGGAGTGCAAAGTGCTCTTCAGATGCGCTCTTATTCCAAGTATCCCCATCTTACAAGTGGGGACACTGAGGCACATCAAGGTTAAGATCACACAGACAATGAACACAAGAGATCCAGTTTGAACCTGGGTCACTACTGCCTCTATCTCTCAGGTGATGGGAGAAAGGCTGGCTCCCACACAATAGTCTCATCTCTTAGATTATAAACTCCATGAAGTTTATAAACTCCATAAACCCCAGGAGCCCTGGCTTCCTCACCATTTACCCCCAGTGCCCACCCCCAGTACCGGCTCTCCCTGTCCTCAGGATGGGCTCTCTCCCTGTCATCACCCCCTCCCCGCCCCCACTCACAGACAGGAGCCCCTTCCCCCTCCCTGAAAGGTTCCCATACCATTCAAGTAATAGCTTTTTCTCATCTTATCCCCTCCGGGCAAGCCACTCTCTGAGAAACAGACTTTCTTCTGCCGGATCTCCTTGGCTTCGGCCATCGGCTTATCGATCATGGCATCCTGCATGTTGCTGAGTAGCTGACTGAGCTTCTTTTCTGTAGTCCTTGAGGAGTAGATGTCCGGAGGGCTGAGGAACCCCTTAAAAGCCACCTGGGAGGGAGTGTTGCAGGTGGGGGAAGAGGCATCTTCATCATTGGAAATGTTGATGTGGGAGTAGAGCAGGTCCTCCAGAGCTGATGGCTGGAGCTGGGTGGGTGCCTCAGGGACATTAATGAGTCTTCCATATTCTGCAACTGGGAGAAGAGGGAGAGGGTCAGCAAGCAGTCAAGGAGTAGTGGCTCCCTCCGTACCTGTGGGGTCCTGGGACAACATCAGGAGCTACACAGGGGCTCAGAGGCAGCCTCAGGCACCCCAGAGAACAGCCCACCTGCCTCTCCTGCCCCAGACACACACACAGTGTCACACACACTCATCACACTGTCACAACACAATGCCAATGCAAACACACAATATCACATATAAACATAATGTCATACATGCACATAACATTACATGCAATGTTGCACGGACAATGTCGGACACAATGTCACATCCACATATAACACCAATCACACACACACATACACATACACACACACACACACACACACACACACACACACCATTTGACGTCATCCAGAAGCAGATCTGGGAACTTGAACCAGTGGCAACCAGATGCCTCTGAGGTATCTCTCACCATGGGTCATTTTCCCCCGAGGTCCAGCTTGACTTTGTTGCCTCCTTGCAGGCCCCACCCCTCCACTGCTCCTGGTTCTAGGTCCTCTGGGGAATCCCCCCTCCACGCCAGCCTTTCTGTCAGGCTGTCACTGACTGAGAGAGCCAGAAGAAGAGCCCTAGATGTGGAGTTGAAGACCTGGATTTGAATTCTATCTCCAGCACTTAATAGCCAGTAACTTTGGGTTAGCCAACCCCCTGCCCTGGGTCTCAGTTTGGGCATTTGTAAATCAAGGGGCTAGATGAGATGATGGCTAAGTCCGGGACCAGTGGTTCCTCCAAGTCTTCCCTTGTCCAAGCTCTGAGATTGTCTTGAGTTCTCCAAAGGCAGAACCAAAACCAGGCCTCCAGTGTGTCCAGAGAGCAAGGAGTTCATCGGGGCTCTTGGTTCCCTAGTCCTGTTCATGCAGCCTCTCGTCGCATAGCTGAGGACTTCATGCATTCTCCATTGACTCAGGCTGAGTCTGTGGTCCACTCAGAGCCCCAGGTCATCTTCCAGTACTTCCAAGCACTGCCTCCTTCATTTTGTACTTGCAAAGCTGATTTCTTTGTGACCCAAGCACAAGCTTCTACATTTTTCTCTATGACATTTCATCTTGTTACATTTGGTCGCATGGTATCAGGTTGGGGAGTTTCAGCAGGGGGTTGGTTGTTTATCATCTTGTGTCTTTCCTTTTTCCTGTTTAAATTATATATTTATATATTTTTTTCTTTTTCCTCGATTACATGTAAAAACAATTTTTACCGGATTTTAAAATTTTTGAGTTCTAAGTTCTCTTTCTCCCTCTTCACCCCCCTCATTGAGAAGCAATTTGATATAGGTTATATATGTGTCGTAATGCAAAACATATTTCAATATTAGACATATTGTAAAAGAAAGCATAGGGAGAAAACCCAACAAAAATAAAGTTTTAAGAAGTCTGCTTCAATCTGTATTCAGACTCCATGAGCTCCTTCTCTGAGGACGGAGAGCATTTTCCTTCCTCAGTCCTTCCAAGTTGTCTTGGGTCATTGTATTGCTGAGAATGGCTAAGTCACTTAGAGCTGACTCTCTTACACTATTGTTGCTACTGTATTACTTGTGTTATACTGTGCTACAATGTTGCCTGGTCTTACTCGCTTCACTTTGTTTGCAACCCCTAAGTCTTCTCATGCTTTTCTGAGGGCATCCTGCTCATCGTTTTTTACAGCACAATAATATTCTGACACAATCACATACCACAGCTTGTTCAGTCATTCCCCAATGGATGGGCATCCCTGCAATTTCCAGTTCTTTGTCACCATGAAGAGAGCTGCTATAAACATTTTAGAGCACACAGGTCCTTTTCCTTTTTGGTTGTATCTCGCCCGGGATACAGACCTAGTGGTGGCATTGCTCGGTCAGAGAGTATGCATGATTTTATAGCTGTATGACGGCCATAAATAGATTTGATTAGTTTATCTGAAAACCGACTGCTCATATCTTTTGATCATTTATCACTGGAGAATGAGTCTTGCCTCTTTCTGAAGAGCTTAAAGCCAGAGGAGCCAGTAGCAGGCTGCAGATGGGCAATGCTAGTCTTAAAGAGTGCCAGTCTGGGTGGTGACCTACATCTTTTCAATGCTCATTTGAAGCCACTTGGCCCAAATCCATAGATGGTGAATTTTAAAACATGTCCTCCCGCTGTGGTAAAGCATAGACAAAAGCTGGACAAAGAGGGGTGTCCTGTGAAGCAGCTGGCCCAGCCAGCAGACCCTCAGCACTCAGACCAAATGTGGGCTGGGGCAAGGATGGCCAGTCTTAAACTTCTCAAGCCTCTCTCCCTTCCAGTCCATCCTCCATTCAGCTGCCAAAAGGATTTTTCCAAGGAACAGGTCTGATCGTGTTACCCTCAAATTATTAAAGCCCAGCAGCTCCCTCTTCCCTCCCAGGTCAAATACAAAAAGCTCTGGTCCTCAAAGCCCTTCATCATCACTCCCCTCCTCCTTCCCTTTCCAATCTTCTTACACCATAATCCCGTGTTCTTCAGTCCAGTGACCCTGGCCTCCTGGCTGTTCCACCCATAAGACCCTCCTCCTCTCAGCTCGGCCTTCTGACCATCCTCTAGGCTGAAAACATTCCCTCTGCTCCAACTACCTTTAAGTCCCATCTAAAATGCCCCCTTCTGCAGGAATTCTTCCCAGGCCCCTCCAGATACCAGGGCCTTCCCTCTGTTCATTATTCCCTATTTATCTTGTCTAAAGCTTAGTTTGTGTGTGGCATCTCCCACAGGATGGTAAGCTCCCAGAGGGCAGGGCCTGTCTTTATTTGTCTCCCTAGTGCTTAGCACAGAGATCGGCACGTGGTAGGGGCTTACTAAATGTTTACTGACTGGGGAACCCCGGAGACAGTGTACAGGTGCCTGGTGTCTGTCTAGGAGAGAATGCAGGTCCCCCTCAGACTTCCACAGCAGCGTGGGCACTTTTGCCATGTGGCATCCCACAACAACAATTCACAGGCTACTTTGAGGTCTGTGGGCCCTTTGCAAAGGCCATCTCGGATCTCTCCTCTGGCTTCCTAGAGCCCACAGGCTTCCTCTTAGTCCACTACACATAACATCCTCTAAACAGCCATTCTCAACCTGTAGGTTGCAACCCCTTTGGGGTCCAATGACCCTTTCACAGGGGTCACAGGGGTCGCCTAAGACCATCAGAAAACACATATTTCAGGTCTTAGGAACCTCCTCTATAGTCTCTAGGCCTGCCCACATGCAGACACGCCCACATATAACTATTAAAGGGTCCTGGCATTAGGAAGGTTGATAACCACTGCTCTAGAATGAGATTTTTCATCTTCCTTCCCCTCCTTTCTCTTAAGCCAGCTGTCTAGTGAAGCCCATGGCCCCTTCTCGGATCCACGCTCTTAAATCGTTCAAGGAAACGCTGAACTTCTGGAAGACGTCAGTGAAAATAGAGACCGCATTTTTCCCACCATACCCAGAGGCCCCTTGGAGATTTGTGGGCTTTGCCTTCAGAGAAAAATCACCCGAGGTTCACTGGAAACACCAGGAAGTCTTCCCTGATGGCCCACCCCCAGGCATTAATGCAATCTCCCTCTCCACATCACCTCCTTTGATGAACTGATTAGTTGCTGGGTAGACACTGCCCTTTCTCTCTTCCCCATCCCACCTACTCACACCTGGACCCAATAAAACATAAGCTCTTTGAGAGCAAAGACCACTCGTTTTGGTAAATAATAGATAAATAAAAAGCTTATTTGGTAAAGTTGGATCTAATATTGGAGAGCAGAGATCTAATCCTCATGTGTACCCCTAGATTCTCTGCTTAAGTTGGATCAACAGAATTCAGAGTCCTGGGACCCTAGCCTGCCTGCAGCTCACCACCCCCTACCCCCTCTACAATAGACTGCCCATGTCTATACAAGCCAGTCCGCTGTGGGGCCCTGGCGTTCTCTTTCACCCTAGAGGAGCCCCTCGACTCAAGGAAAATGTTTCTGTAGAGAAAGGGGGATATTCTTTTTCTCATAAAACCCAGTGTGTCCTGGGGAGGTCCACCTTTTGGGTGGGGATTTCCAGGAATCAGAGCCAAATTCCGTGGCCAACTCAGAGCACCTGCCCTCCCTCTGCTCCCTCCCAATGGTCACCTGACAATCCTACTGATCCTGTGTTTAATCTGTAGCTCCCTGAATTCTTGTAGAAGTAGGTGAGGCGCTATCAAGGCTAAGAAGAAAAGAACCATCAAGTGATAGATAAGACTGATTTTTTTTAAATGACAGCTCAATGAGTGTCCACTTCAAAGCCATCCCATGAGCTTTGGATTGATGCCAACAAAGCCCTCCCGGAACGGCTCAGACGAGGACACCCTCGTATCAGTCCCTATCTCCAGCCCTTAGAGACCTACAGGACAAAGATGGGGTTCATACCTTGAGAGGTAGACGAGGCCTGCTTTACAGATGACTGAACTGACGCACACAGGAGAGAGACGAGAGGCTCCGGGCTCAAGGCTGGCCCTAGATAAAATTGTGAAGTGACTGGCGCTGTCTTCCACCCCTCTCTCTGCCACCCACTGGACACACTGGCACTCAGGCTATGCCCTACCTGTAGCCTCACACCTTCCCACCCTATTTCCCCCCTGGCTTGGCCAGGACTTGACTTCAAGGCTCAGTCCCAATGCCACCTTCGCTGGTCCCCAAAACTGTTGGCCCCCTCTCCCTCCTGGAATGACTGCACGTACTTGGCTGTGCACATGGCTTCTCCCCCTGTGCAGTGTAAATACCTCAAGGAGAAGGACTGTGTCACCTTTGTCTCTGTAGCCCCAGTGCCTAGTAGGGTGCCTTGCCTGAAGTAGCCATTGAATGGAATGGTCATTGAATGGGACTGGCCCTGAATAACACTGAGGAGAGTTGATCTCTGCCATCACGCCCTTCCCACCACCCTTCAAGACACCCCCTAGTCTTGTCCACCACACCCTCATTGTCAGCCTACAGCTGCTCAAAACTCCTGAGCATGGTGAGAAGACAGGAGGGAGATAATGGGAGGAAGATGGCATGGCAGGTCATCTCTGGAGAGGAGGGGACACACACCTGCCTTGGGAATCCAACCAACCCAACCCAAGCAGCATTTATCAAGTACCTACTAAACGTGAACAAGGCCCTTCCCTAGATTCTGGGGGTACAAAGACAAAATGAAGCACAGTCCCTGCCCCAAGACACAATCTCCTGGGAGGATGTGACATTTAAACACCCCTGTATATATGTGCATGTGTGTGAACAGACAGCCATGTAGCACAGAAACACATATGTATTTATAAGGTATTAAGTACATATAACACTTTACTTAAATGTCGCACCTGGGGTGGCTAGGTGGCACAGTGAATAGAGCACTGGCCCTGGAGTCAGGAGTACCTAAGTTCAAATCCAGCCTCAGACACTTAACACAAAAACTAGCTGTGTGACCTTGGGCAAGTCACTTAACCCCAACTGCCCTCCAAAAAGCAAAAAAAAAAAAATGTCACACCTGTGTGTGTTATACACTTATGTACAATACACGCATATACACATCTGTATCTGTATGGTTATTTGAGGAGAGGACAATTATGGGGTTTGGGAAATGCTCCTCGGGGGAGGTGGATCTCCTGACACCACAATTCCAAGGTGCTGAGGGGGACAGGAGGGACATGTGGGGCATCAGACAGCCTGAGCAAAGGTGAGAAACAAGTGTGGGGTCCAGGGAGCAGCGTGTGGCCGAATGCACTTGGGTCCAATGAAGACTGGATGGAGTCTGACTGGAGGGGCCGGGGGTTCCAGCAGCCGTCGCCTTTAAATATTCTTGGGCAACTAAGTGGAGGTAGAAGGCGAAGGACAGGGAGAGTCAGAGTGAGGGGGAATGATGAGCCTGTGTGACTGAACGGATGACGGTGCCCTCAAAGAAAGGAGGAGGTTTAGAAAAGGGTGGGTTTATGGAGGGAGATGATGAATTCCTCCGAGTTTAAGATGCTTCTGAGATATTCATCTGGAAACATCCAAGAAACATTCGGTGGTTTGGACTGGAGTTGAGGAGAAAGGCGAGAGCCAGCCTGGGAGTCACCTGAGACCGTGGGAGCTGAGAAGAGCAAAGGAGAGGACCCAGCCTTGGGGGATGGTCAGGAAATCTGTGACAACCAACAAAGGAAGGGAAGGGAAGAGCAAAGAGAGTGTGGTCATGAAAATCCAAAGAAAAGGCCGTCCCCATGATGGAGAGTGTGCAAGGTCCAAGAAGTCAACAAGGAGAAGGCCTGAGGGAAGCCGGTGCAAGGGGGCAGTGATGACCTCAGAGAGAGCAGACTGCCAGGGGCTAAGCAGCTATGAGAGGACAGACATCAGAGGGCACCTTTCCTGGGAGACTGGCGTAAAAGGAAGGAAATGGTAACAGCTGGAGGAACTGGCTGGCTCAAGTGAAGCCTTTCTAGGTTAAGAGATCCCTCGCTGGGCTCGTCAGCAGCAGAGGAGGAGTTGGAAGACAAAGATCACAGAAGGACAGAGGGAAAGCTCTCAGAGGTGGTGGAGAGGCAGAACATCATGGGCCGGGAGAGGGGCAGACCTTGGACAAGGTGGTGTCTTCCTCAGAGACTGGAGCACTGACAACATCCTCGAGGGGTTCAGGGAGAAAAAGAAACCTTGAAAGTGATGGGAAAGACATGTTTTCTTGGGAATGTAAGAGATGCTGGAGGTATTTCCTTAAATCTCAAGGAGGATTGGCACATTGGGAAGAGTATAACAGAGGATCTGTTTGGGAAGAGAAGAGGGATGGTTGTGTCCTGGTGGAGACCCAGTGTGCATTCTTATGTGACTCCTTCCACAGTGTCCCAGGGTGTTGGGGGACCATGAGAAGAAGTGTCCATGAATACAGTGTCTCCTTGGAGGAGCCAAGTTTCTTTGAGGGTGCGAAGTTGGAAGGAATGTGAAAGGAGCAGTCTAAAAGGGAAATCTGTTGATGCTAGAGTGGGGTTTTCTGGGGGTGCAGCAAGCAAGGAGCTTAAGAGGCTGAAGTGGAGGGAGATAAGCGAGAAGGGGACCCTGGTAGCCCTTGAGCAAGCTTGCCTGAGGTGGAAAAGAAAAGGTAGGTGTTTGCTGCCTGTGGGACCATCTGCTCGGCCTCCTAGATTTGGTTAGGCTTCCAGGTCAGTAAACGCCAGGTGGCCGGACCTCCCAGGACCTGACTGAAACACCAATCTGACACCAGTTCTTTTGCTTTATCCCAACATGGTGGGGGATGAAGTTTAGTCAAGATTTCCTGCCTATGGAGCCAAGCTGTGGGTCTTCTTGCCTGAGGCTCTGGTCCAGGTAAGGGATCCAGTCCAGCCTCAGCCCCTCCTTCCCAGCCCAAGTCCAGAGAGATGGAGAACTGAGGCAGTGCCACAGTCTGAAAAGAAGCTGAGGGGGCCCTCTCACCCATTCCTCAAGCAGAATTGTGACTGGAACACCCACCCACAGCCAACCAAGATACAGCCCAGGGCTCACCAGGGATCCCAGGGTCCTAGGACTGTGCCTGCTTCCCAGGAAACTAGCGGTGGTGTTGGAGGCAAGGGAGAAGGTGAACATGCAGAAAGGGCTTCAGGTTTTGAAGAGGATGTGGATGGCAACTTTGGGGGTGGGAAGGGAGGCAAGTCAGGGAGCTGGATGTAGATGGGCTTCAGAAGTGGAAGGGACTTTGGACAGTCACTGTGGGAAGGACAAAAGGCAGCTGAGCAGGGCAGAGGCCAGCCTGGAGGCAAAGGTCTCCTTGTCCACCCCAGGCTCATCTGGAGGGACATGACCAGAGTGACCCTGACTATGACCACAGTGTTTCCCTGACATTTTCCGGCAGGGCTGGTTTGGAATCCTAAGACCTGGAGCAGCAGAAGAGGGGAGGGGAGTGAGGGTAACATGCCACAGGAGTAAAGGGATTCTCAAGAGGCATCCATCCCATGAGGTCCAAACCCTGCTGGGAAGATGGCGTAACCAGAAAGGGAAAGAAGCAGCCTGGGGGAGCACACAGGGCTAGAGGGACCAGGATGAAACAGAAAACCACATCCTGTGGTATGGGGGACAGTTGGGATGGGCAGCTAGGAGAGGGGGAACTGAGGCACCTGGCAAGCTATCATTCCTACTTCCACCTGAACATTTAGGGTATCTGTGAGAGATAAAGCTGCCCATCAACTGATCTCTCTAAACGTATATGGGAAGGAGGAACTAGCCAGGATTTTCTGAAAAGATGCTTCCTTTCCCTCTGGAGCTCAACTCAACATGGCTAAAAAGCATTTGGGGAAACTGAGTCTTCCAACTGTTCCTCAGGTTTCACTAGATCACCAGCTCCTGCTGGGCCTGTTGGCCTAGTAAAGGAAGTCATAAGAAATTTGAATGGTAGAAATCTGTTGAGAGTGCTGTGTTTTCCCAGGCTAACCTGGAATGGTCTGGTTTTTTCAACAACAACAAAATGTAAGCCCTAAGTTATACAGAAATCTTTTTTCCCCCAACCTTTTGGTTGAAAGGAGCAGGGCTCATTTAATTCTGGTAATGAAACAAGAAAGAGTAGCCCTGCCCTGCCAAGGATGCCTGAGCCAGTTAAGGATCTGGGAATGGGCTGGAAAAGAGACAGGTTTGGCAGCTGTGGAAATAGCGGGTAGAGGGAGTTAGCCATCAGCCATCCTCAGGTGTGCCCCCAAGAACCCTGCTTGTTTGAATCCAGAAACTCACTTTTTAAATCACCTTCAAATGTTCTAGGGCTCTGCTGCAGCCTTGCCTACAGTCCTTCCCTCCTTGGAGTCCACATACCCTCCCTGACCCTGCCCTTCCCTTCTCCATTCACCTCCACTATGGCACATCATCCCTTCATACTGCACAAAACCCTTCTGCTACTTCAAATTCCTTCCTAAAACCTGTCTTAAAGTCTAGAAGGGACCTCAGAGGCCACTGGCACCAGCCAACCCCAACCAGAATCTTTGACCTCCTCCCTGAAATGTGGTCATCTTTGAATGGTCCTCACCTTGCCAGCCTACAGTGATGGGGACCACACCCACAGAAGGTGGTCCATCTCTCTTCTAGCTAGCTCCTACGATTAGGAAGCACTTCTTGACATCAGCCTAAATCTGCCATTGTAAATGTGTTCACCCACTGATCCCCATTCTCTGCTCCCCTCTCCATTGAGGCCAAGCAGTACCAAGTCTAATCTAAGAGATAGTCCTCAGAATATCTGAATTCAACTATCAGGCAGGTTTCCTTTCCTTCAAACCAAATATCCCTGACTCGGTTGCTCAATACACCCAAAATCTGAAAAGGAGAGTCAGTAGTGGCACTTATAGATGATGACGTCAGCCAATGGGACGTCAGCCAAAGCTGACCCTCGCTTCCTCTTTAACGAACCCTCACCCTTTCCACTAGCCAGATCCCTGTTTATTCCATCTTATCCATCCATATAACTCAGGCTGGCAGAAAGCCATGCCAGCTTCTTCCTCCCATATCACCAAGGAGCTGGTGCTCAGTTAGGACTAAGGAAAGAAGGGAACCCTCAGCAGCCAGTAGGTCACCAAACTTCTGCAGGCTGGCTTTGGGCTTGGAATCAGAGGAAAGGATCTTGGTGATATGTTGACTGCAAATGTGACTCCTTAGATGTTCCCTGCATCCCTAGTCAGAAGTCCAGGACGTCAGATTTTTATCAGACCTACCATCCTCCTGCCCCTACAACTTGTTCCCAACAAAGAACAGAGAGGGAGGAGGCATAGGCAGGAACTCGACGAATGACTGTGTGCAGCCAAAGTAAAACCACTGGCTCGATTCCACATCAGTGTGAGCAAAAGGTCCCTTCAGAGGTTATAAGCATTCTCTGGAATAAAGTTCCTCCCCACTTAACTAAAAGTCCGTTTGTTCTTTGCTCCCTCTAAAAGGGGGGCAAATGTGACCTAGTGTGCTCAGCCTGGAAAGGGTCCTTAGATCTCATCATGTCCGACTCAATCATATGACAGAAGGAGAAACCGAGGCTCAGAGAAGGAGTGAAATGGCCTCAGACCAGGTCCCACGGGAGGGCAGCAGCAGGGCTGGGACATGGCCAGCCCAGGGCGCTCTCTCTACTGCCAAGAAAGCTGAGTGCCGAGTACAGTAATGTTTGTGGCAAAGCAAACGCAAGGTTCTCAGTCCCCATCCACAACCCAAATCTCTCAGCAGGAGAGCTATGTTTGTCTTTCTGCAGGGAGCTTTACAGGTTGTGGCCAGACCTCTCTGGGGTACCTGCCTGCTGCCCCACAGCAACTCTGTGAGGAAGGCAGGACAGCTCTGGGTATAGAGGAGAAACTGAAGTCGGCTCAGAGGATTTCAGGACTGGGCCAGCATGACCCAGCCACCAAGGGGCAGGGCTGTGATGACTCATACCCACATTTGCCAGCTTCCAGTCCAGAGCTCCTCACACCAAGTCCTAAGGGGGGGGGGGGGAGAGAGATTCCAAGTAGGACTGGATGCTTACACAAATAACAAAGATGAACAGGAAGGGGCCTGCCCTTGAGGAGCTCAAGTCTAGTGGGTGAGAGCAGACTCAGGCACAAATCTCCTAACAAAAGGTGGGGAGACCATACAAACAAGGAGCTTCAGTCATGGATGGAGAGGGGACATTCACAGCACCTGAAGGCGTGCTCTGAGCGCTTCACACGGATCCTCTACAAAAGGGGTCACTACCATTCACTCCGTGACCTCAGTGGGTAGGTAGGCCAAGAGTTGGGTGTGGCTAAAGAAGGACAGGGCGGCTGGGAGGGGAAGTCCGAGAAAAGTAGAGGGAATGGGAGCTTTCCTCCCCTAACCAGATTGGGCCAACTCACGGACTACTGGACTTCCCAGGCTTTCCTTGATTCGGGTTTCCCCAGAGCCAAGGGGAAGAGTTCATTAGGACTAGGCAGAAACTCCCCAATGAGGCTAAATCAGGCTGACCTGCCCTGGGGGCTGGAACACCCCTTCCCTTCAGAGGCTGTGTGCTGATCCCACTGTGCCCCTCCTCTCAGCAGGGTCCTGCTCTGCCCACAGGTGTGCTGGTGAGCCTCTACCTGGCCTAGCACCTGCCCCCTCTTTTGTGATGAAGGAGGAAGTCTCTTTTCCATTCCTTCTGTGGAAACTTTTCCAAGTTGGATTCATAGGAAAGCCTTCTTTTGTTTAATGGACCATCTCTTGGAGGGGACACGGATGTTCTGTTGGCAGAGTTGTGAACTGATCCTCCCTCTCTCTTGAGCAGTTTGGAACTATGTTCAAAGGGCCATAAAACCATGCCTACCCTTTGATCCAGCAACACCACTGCCGGATCTGTTTCCCAAAGACACCCAAAAAAGGGAAAAAACCATTTACAGCGGCTTTTCTTGGTGGTAGTTTAGGATTGGACATCAAGGGGATGTCCACCAACGGGGGAATGGCTAAACAAGTGGTGGCGTATGATTGTAATGGAATATCACTGTGCTCTAAGAAATGATGAGCGGATAATTTCAGAAAAACCTGGAAAGACTTATATGAACTGATTCAAAATGAAGTAAACAGAACCAGGAGGACGTTTTACACATTAACAGCAACATTGTAACAATGATCACCTGTGAATGACTGGGCCATTCTCAGCCTTACCTAGATCCATGATCCAAGACAATGCCAAAGGGCCATGACGAAGCCGGCCCCCTGCCCCCCCTCCAGACAGAGGGCACACAGACCGAAGCAGGGCATCATGCCCTGTCTTTTCTCTCGCCAGGCTCTGTACAAAATGACTAATAGGGAAAGGTTGACATGACTGCTCATGCACAACCTACCATCTCAGGGCAGGGGGGAGGAGAGAATTTGGAACTCAAAAGTTTAAATAAAATATTTTTATATATTTTATACAGTAGTTTTTTATATTTATTGACTATATTTATGTAATTATATTCTATTTATATACAGTAGTTAAGCAATACAAAATAAAAAGGTAAACCAAAATGAAACATGTCTTCTCCGACCTCCAACTCCATAGCGGTCTAAGTCACTTTGACAGGCCAGGTTTTGTCTTACTGGAAATGAATAGAATGCGAGCTCCTTGAGGACAGGGACTATGCCGGCTTTTTCTCTCTGTACTCCCAGCACCTGCCCATTCTCTGCTCTAGGTACTTGATAAATGTTCAGGCGGGCTTGGCCCCCACCCACCCATCCCTGCTTACCTCCAGCCCCGGGGGAGCAGGTCTCTGGGTATCCTGGGACTTTGGGGAAGATGAAGTCGCGGCTGTCCCGACAGTCTCGACTTCGGCTGTTTTCATGGCAGCTCTCGCTGAGAAGCCGCTTCAGCATCTGGTTCTCCTTCATCAGGCGCACCTGCTTCTTCAGGTCAGCGTTCTCGCTCATAAGCCTGTTCATCAGCTCATTCCCCTCAGCCATGTCCTTCTTCTCTGCCCTAGGGGAGAATTCAGCAAGGCCCCTTCACTACTTTAAGGTGGAAAGATGGCTCTCAGGCCATATTCAGGAAGTTGGCCAGTACTGTAATGTTCCATGACAAGCACTGGCTTTACAGCTTTATGAGGTCACACAGCCTTAAAGGCACAGGCATGGTCAGAGAAGACCAGCGGGGAGAACCCTGAGCCTCCTTCTTCCTCCCGAGGTCAGGGATGCTCTGGGGCCAGGCAGGCAGCCAGGGTAAAGGACGGTTTAGAGGTCCATCCCCAGCAGAAATCCGGGGCCAGCTGGTTAGCTGAACCAGCGGCCACCCTCACCCCATCCACACAAAGAGATGCATCACAGAGGGAAGGGCGAGGTCATTGCAGCCACAGAGTTGAATTGAGAAATTGGAAGGGTCAAAGATCACCTCATTCATTTTAAAGATGGGAAAATGAAACCTCAGAAAAGTGAAGTCCAAGGTCATACGGCTTATGAGTGCCAGAAACAAGATTTGAACCCACGTCCCAACTCTGAACCCCAGGCTCTGCTCAGCTGTCAAGGGAGAGTGAAAAACAGATGTCGGCCTGCTTGAGAAGATCTGGCTGAGGGTCTCCAAGATGAACTGGGCAGTACCTGCTTCTAGCTGGCACTACCCTTCCCTTGGGAAGGGCCCTCATAAAGCCCTGAGTCCAGCCGCAGCTCGGCCCCAACCATGCTTTCAACGAGAACTTTCTTAATTCATGTCCCAGGTTCCTCCTGCTCCCAAGGGTCATGGAACCAGACACAGAGACAACAGGATTTGGTTGCTTTTCTCCCTCTCAAAAGAACTGCCCCAATAACCTCCTAGGATTTAACAGAGTAAAAGGATGCTTCAAATCCTACAAAAAGAGGACAAGGACCCGCGCCCCCTACCTCCTCCTCCCCCCCACTGGTCCCAAGTTTAACCTAACTCTCCCGAGCCACCAGTACCAAGGACCAAACATTTGGTAACTAGCTCTAGGAGCCTGGCTGGACTTGAAAGGAGCTTGGCGTGTCAATGACCCCGGATGAGGACAGCTTTGTTTGCAATTCCCTGAAGGCTGACATCCAGTGAAGTATAGATGGAGAGACCCAGGCTCCTCTAACCCACAGCTTCACCAGTGTCATGAGAAAACAGCAAATCCCATCAATGCTCCTCTTAAATGAAGGACACTGGACGGGTGGCCTCTAGCCCTGGAACCCTGCAAAGCCTCCTCAGGAAGTCTGCAGTAATGTGAGGGAGCCTGCTCTAACCATCCACACAGAGAGAGCAAAGTGGATGACAAATGAGAGGAGGAATTAGGCAGCCTTCGAGTCCCTTCTAGCTACGATCCTACAGCTGAGCCTAGAAGTGAGTTGCAGGTGACACGGGTCAATGCTTTCAGTGATGCTTCCAAAGACCAAGCCTTTGTAACCATGTTCCCAGGGCTCCTCCATTCCTACAAATCACAGAATAGCACAATCTTATGGAAACCAAAATTGCAGACAAGCCAAAGGGGATGGAAAGACATCCCTGGGGGAGGAGGTGGCCGCCCCTGCCTCCCTAGTACCTGCTCCTCCCTTGGCTGCTGGAACACTGTACCCTCATGGTCTCCCTCTGCTGAGTGCTGCTCCTCCTGCTTCTCCCTCCATCCCCGCCCCAAGTGATCTCACATGCTTCTATGGCTTCAATTATTACCTCGAAGCAAATCTCCAAATTCACCACCTCTCACCTTGGGCTCTCCCAGGATGGCCTGCAGGGACCCCGGATTAGACAGGCTGCTCCTTCCCCCAGAGCCTGTTCCTCCTCACTTTTCTATCTCGGCTGACTGCCTCTCCATCTTCCCTGCCTCCGGGGAGCCCCCTTTTGCTTTTCCTTTCCCCCCTCCATGTGTTCCCTCGACTCTGCCTCCATCTCCTCCCCCAGAAGTCACCCTAGACCAGGCCCTGAGTTCTTCTCACCTTTAAAAAAACATAGTGATGCCTCTTATTTACATTAGTCATTTCTGAATATAATTGTGCTCCAACCCACTGAACCTTCCTTTGTAACAGAAATATTTTTTGAGCAAAAACAGCCGCCCCACAGATGGCATGTGACAATGACAGCCACCTTCTACACCCACAGCCCCCTCTCCTTCACCCACATGTTAAAGCTTCTTCTTGTCCCTGCTGCCTTTAGTCTACACTCTCCCCGATACTCTTCTACACTCCACATTTCCCAAATATCAAGTACTAACACCAAAACCTGGCTGTCAGAGCCTTGGAGACCACCATTTCCCCAGGAAATAAAGCCCAGGTGGCTTGCCTGGGGGCACCTGCTGGTGGGAGAGACAAGGTTGAGGCCAGGAAGAGATATTGCCATGACAGCATCAACACCAGGCTTCTTTCTGTATCGGTCTGGGGTGAGGGAGTGGATTCAAGTCCCGACAGGCAAGGATATGAGACCAAATGAGTAAGATGAAATGTAATAGGGACAAAAACTGACTTGAATCCAAGATTCAACCTTCCAGGTGCCAGACAGGCATGTGAGCTGAAGAAAACCCAGAGGTCCTAGTGGACCTCAAGTTCAAGCAGCACTAACAAGGTGATACGGCAGGCTAGAAAGCCGTGGGGACTGCATGGCATTCAAGAGTAACAGGGCACTTATCCTGCTGCCCTCTGCCTTGGTCTGGCCTTGGGTTCAGATCGGAGAACCACAGTGTTAAACTAGGAATGCCCAGAGAAAGCTGGTGAAGAGTTAGTGCCATCAGAGGATTGGCTGGGGATTGCCACGGGAACAGCTAGCCTAGAGAAGGCTCCTGGGACAAGCTGCATCATGTGCTTCATGGCACAAGGGGCGGCGCCAGGCCAAACAGCAGAGGGAGACTAACAATAACGGGAAGCGGCAGCAGTTGGGAGGCCAAGGAGGTGCTCATGGGCCACCTCCTCTGGGTACAGCTTGGCTGGGCCTGAGGTTCTCAGCAAGAGGTGTGTAGAATGAGGTGTGGTAGTCACAGCCAAGCTTCTGATAGCTGGCAGCTCGGCTGCTTCCCAGGAGACTCAGTTCCCTCCCTCCTTGTTTCTCAGGAGACACAGGAAGAGGGACAACAAGTTTTTTGGGAGATGGCATGCTTTAAAATGAACAGGCCTGGAGCAGGCTTGAAAACAGGGAGCTGGGAGAGGGGAGGGGACAGTGGGTGAGGCAGGGGCTGCCGTTGCTGTGGCTAAGGGACCCTCACAGGACATTGTACACTGCAGCATCGATGGTGAGACGCCAGGTATGAATATCACTCATTCAAAGCCCATCTTGGGCTTCAGCTGGAGGTGTCTAGGGGAGGAGGGCAGGGCACCTTGCGGCAGACCACCTGGATGTCAGCCAGAAATAACAGAAAGGACCAGCATAGGACACAGGATTGGGGGAGGGGGTGCAGCAGGGAGATGACCGGGTCAGGGTCCCTGGAAGGGTAACTGAGTCCAGAACGGAAGTAGCAGGAAGCCACATAACCCAGGCAGGCTTTCCAGACTCGAGAGCAAGAAGCACGTATGTTGTGGTCAACTCAAGGCCTGTGTCTGTGACTAGAAAGCTGGCCTGGTCATTGAATCTGCCAGTGGAGCACTGAGGACACAGCCATTCGCAGGCTACGGGAGGGGGCAGAAGCCCCTACACCTCAGAATTACACCACAATGACGAGAGTCGGACAATCCGGATTCAAGGAGACACCTCAGGAAGCAGACTCCAATCAAGACATTTAAAATTCAGGTTTTCGTTGCAGTCAGAACAGCCACAAAAATAATATCAAACACTAGCAAATTTTTAAAAAGATATGACCATCAAACGGGCAGTCTTAGGAGGGAGAAACAGCTAATGAGGAAAACTCCAAGAAGGGTCACTCAAAGCCAACTGAGCATATAAAAGAATTGAGTATTGTTTAAATGCAAAATACCTAAGTGGACAAAGAGTAAATAAACCAAGGGAGTCCATCTCAGGAAAGGCACCAAAGGGCACCTGAAAAAGTGCCTTCCCAAAAGAGAACCCAATCAAAGAGTAATCCCTCTCCTCGACAAACTGCTCTCAAAAACTGAGGGAGGTTCGTCACAGAAACCAAATCACTGTCCTCATCTTCAGACTTAACTTTGATCCTATTAGTAAACGTCCATGCGAAAATACGGGCACATAAAAGGTACCAACAACAAAGATTTGTCATGATCAGAGATGAGCAAAGTGGGAATAAACCAGACTGATTTTTTAAACAAACATAAAAATCTTGTTTAAATCAAAAGATGGAAACAGATTCTGGATTAAAAAAAACACACACACGATATCATAAAGACAATTTTTTATTATTAAAAAATTTATTTCCCTCAAACCAAGAGTGAGGACTCAACACTCAGAAGAGGCATCCCCACTGGGGATGGGAGTGCACATGGGCAGGCCACTCTCCCCATCATGACTGGATGAGGCTATCGTGATAAGGAGAATTCAGAGAAGGAGCAAAGGCAACAAGCAACAATCGTGTTAAAGAATCCAATATTTTATTCAGAATACCCAAGAGACGGCAAAACAGCAGAACCCAAGATAAAGCCCCACTGGCCATGTTAGCCCCTAACAAAACCTGGAAGGAATCAACAGAAAGGGAAAGGTCTACCTCAAAATTCATCAGACACTCAGCCATTAACTTCTCTCTAGACCTCTAAGCCTGTGTGGATGATCACGTGGTAAAACAGCTGACGTAGACAATGAAACATTGATGGAAACAGCACAGGTTTACTTTAAGCATTATACAAAGGGAGAATAAAATGTATGTGGGTGAACACTTTGGGAAACAGTTTTGCCCCCTGGATTCCAATCATTCTCTCAGCCAGCAGGCATCTCTTACTCTAACTAGTCTGAACGTGGTTCCAACAAGCTTACCCAGGACTAGAACTGAACCCTCAAAGAGGCTGGGGTTCAGCAAATCTAGGAAAATTCATAAAATATGGAGATTAAGTAGTTCATCATTCCCCTTTTACAAAGGCAAATATCCTTCGATATCATCTCACCCCATTTTTCGCTTCCCCCCACCCATGAATTCTAAAGTACTCATTAAACATTTGCAAAGCACTGAGGGCCCAGTACCAGGAGCCAGAACCCAGTGTCTGCCCTCAAGGAGCTCACATTCTACCCAATGATTGAACTATTATAAAAATACAGGACCCAAATTACAAGCTAAAGGAATGTTTGCTCCATCACTATCATGGAGAGGTAAGGAAATGTTAGCAATATTCAACAAATATTCAATTTGAAGAGTCCAGATCAATGGATTTTATCCTATACAAATACATTCTGAACATCAACAAAAATCCCTAGTCCAAATTAAAAAGACAAATACCAGGTGAAGGAGGAAAAATCTTTGCTCCAGGTTCTCTCTCATGAAAATCCAAAATCTATCAGGAGCTAACACACCTTCCTGAGAAAATGATCCACTCCCCAAGAGGTGTCAAAGAATTTTAATAGGCAGGAGTTTTCAAAAATCACTGACACTCCTGAAAAGCTACACATTTTCTGGATTTACCTTTAGCTGACTGATTAACACTTTACACTGACCATCTCCCACCCGCTAGTCAGCTAAAATAAGGCTGGCACAGCCTTGGGGGAGCTGCTCCCTGGAAAGAGGTCGGGCCTCTCTCAGCCAGTGGGTGACCTCTGACCTAAGGATTCCAGTTTTCCCACTTTTCCCAGCCTCTGGAGATGTGGGCTCTTTCTCAGCATTGTGCCAATCACCAACAGGGCTGCTAATTCTATTTTTGCACAGGGAGATCTCCATGAAACATTACTACTCTAGGGGGCCTGGGGAAGAAATGAAGGGGTCCCTTCACTGTCAACTTGAGTCCATCAGTACCTCCTCAAGGTCACACAGCCCCAGAAGGGCCCCAGATATGGATTCCAGTCACTGTGCCCACCTGTGTCTGGGGCGCTGGGACAACTGAGCGGTGAGCAGTGCCCACACACAGACTGGAGATCCCACACCACAAGCCACAAGCAGAGGGCACGAGCCACAGCAGCATCAGAGGAGTGCAGCTAGCTGGCTGGACTACTGTTGTTTGCTGAATTTGGATATCTAACTTTTTTAATCAGAAGTGACTCTTGTGTGGCCATCTCCATCGTGGCTGACCTAGCTGGGAATGTGTTCACTGACAAGTGACAAAGAGGACAGTAACAAGCCCAGAAGGGGGGACAAGGGTGCTCTTCCTCCTGCAGGAGCAGCCTCGGGGGCATAGAGGGAGCTGGAGGAGGGTGCATTTGGAATCAGAGCATCTGGATTCGAATTGTGGTTCTGTGGAACCCTCTGTGGGTGTCTCCAAGAGGAAATGGGCCTCTAAATTCCCTTTGGGATCTCATTCTCTACACAGCTATGAAGCCACAGATCAGTAGGGTGATATGTTTTGCTAAGACAGCTTCAGTGAAAGAAGTCTCCAGCCCAGCAAAGAACCACCCAAGGCAAGAAAAACTGGAGACCATACCCCCTCCCCCTGCGCCAGCTGAGAATGCCGCCCTTGATGGAGAACATGTGCCCAACTGCTGGTGGCCAAAGCCAGGAGAGGCAGGGGAGCAGGGTCAGAGCCCCAGCTGCCGGGAGCGGCAGGAGCTCTAGTAAAGGCACAGCTCAACGGCCTCAAGAGCCTGTGGGAAAAAGCTGAAGAGCTAACTGTGGCTGAAGCCTCCCACTCCCACCTGTCAGGATGTGACAGCAACTGCCAGAGGAAGAGGCTCAAAATTAGGCCTGGGCACAGCCCTCACTGGCTCTGCCAGCCTGCCTGCCCAGCAAGAGCAGACCTTTGTCTCCCGGCACCAGTGCAGAGGTCGGGGGAGCAGCACTGCCCGTGGGGGCAGAAGGCCCTCAGGGGGCTCCTGCCAGGGACAAGTACCTTGTGCTTCCCATTCAAGAGAACCAGGGTGGGGTGGGGGAATCCTACTAATTCCATGAGGAGCAAAACTCAAGCTATTCAAGAATCAGCAGGTTCTAAAATACAGATAATAAAAGGAGACCCTGAATCTGAAACAAGAACATGGGCTCCCATTGAGAAGTGCCAGCTCTAGACCTATGACCCTACCAGCTCCAGGGCGGGGAAGGTGGGCATGCCGAGCAGGACCAGCCATGCCAGAAAAATGACGAGTGACCAGAAACATCGCTGGCCTGGTGGCCTCTGAGAATCAACAGGGATCAGAGGAAGGAAACTGAGCACAGCCTGAGGGGGCTCAGGAAACAAGTGTCTCCCGTGCCTGCTGCCTCTATCACACTGGAAGCTGACAGGGAGACCTTTCAAGAGGTGCACGTGGTGCAGCCCAAGGGGCCTCGCCCTGCAGAGGGGAGGGGGCTCTGCCGGAGCCCGAAAGCAGCTTGGGGCTGCCCACCATCTGCCTGGCTTCTGCTGCTGTGGCCAGATGGAAGGGAGATCCATCTGCACAACCATCTCAGCTCTAAGAAAGGGTAGGAGTGAGGAGTCTCATTCCCTTCCCTGGTTAATTCCATCAAACCTCCTCCTTTAACCGGTGAACTGAGGGGCTCCCCAGGGTACCAAAGGACGCTTCTCATCCCTTTCTCCACAAGGCCTACAAGTGGGCAGCCTCTGCATCATGAGAGCCCAATGACACAAGGATTTCAGATGGGCAAAAGCGAGGGGCTGGGACGGTGAGGCAAAGAGGCTGGCACTCACGTCGGGGTGGCCAAGGCCCCGCTCAGAAGAAAGAGGGGACTGAGATGGGGGCTATGTACCTGTCTTAGGGGTGTCAGGTCAAGCATTTAAAAGTATCAAAATGTAACATACAGTCACAAATAAGGCAAAAGCTGATGAAAACAGCAATTCAGAGTAAGCCTACGTTATGTCATTAAACATGAAAAAAGGAGGTTGCAAGTCAAGCCACCCGGTGCCTGTCACTGAATCTGGCAGTTATGTATCACAGAAGTCCAAGAGTCCCAGAGCTCCTGCCAGGACAGCCATCCACCCCTCGTGATTTCCACGCATCTGCCCCGTCCTGGCAAAGGCCAACCATGGGCTTAGGGCGGCGAGGAAGACAGTCTGACAGTCCGCGTCCTACTAACACGATTCGTGGCACACGAGAGACTCACAAAGAACGAGGGGATTGCGGATGATCCGGATGGTCTGCCCTCTCATAGAAGGGCTTCCTTAAAAAGACAAAGAGCCTCAGCAAGACAAGAGGATTCCTGGGCTGCAAGCTGTGGGAGAGTCAGACCAAAAGCAGCAGCGCCTCGTCCGGGCCCAGCCACCCAACCATGCTCATCTCCAAGGTCTGTGCTTGTGGATCTGGCCAGGCCCAGGGCCCCCTGTGCTGAGGGCTCACAGCACCCCTTTGGCAGCAAGGTGGTTGTCGGGATACCGGCGGGAAAATCGGCCCAAAGTCCAGATGGGGAAAACATTCCTATAGGACGTGTAGCTGATGGCACAAGACTTGTTGAAGACACCAGCAATGTTTTCCTAAAGTCAGAGAAAGAAACCCAACAGGCATGTCTAAAGGCCAATGGTGAGAGACCAGCCTGGCCCGGCCCTGCCCTCCGCCCTCACCCCCACCCCCACCGTCATGACGGCCAAGGCCTCCCTCCCACCGGCCCTGTACCCGGCCAGCGCTGGGCCTGCTCTACCTGAGGCCAGTCTCCATTTGGCAGCTGCTTTTCAAGTACACACTTCACTCCTCTCTCAATGGCCTCAGTATCGGGATGCCTACCCAAAAAAAAAACAAAAAAAAGGAAAAGTCTGTTGTTTTGGAGAAAGGAGTGTCGACCTGGAAACAGGCCTAAAGGGGGACAGATGTGCTCAGGCCCTCCCTGCACACGGAGCTGTGATCTGGTGAAAACAAGATGGCGCCCAAGAGTATAGTGCACCAACGTGCCTCTTTCAGCCCCAGGAACCTCAGGGCTGGGCACATGTGCCCGAGAGGAAAGGTCTAATGTGTGTCCCAAGCCTTCCCAGGAGTGGTGCACAGCTGGACAGACACACAAAGGCCCTCACAGGAACACAGGCAGGTGTGTATGGACCAATGCAAAAGGCACAGCACAGTCACAAGGGGCATTTCCCAAGGGCTAGGGGCACAAAGGACAATCACAACTAGCCCTTGCCCTCAAGGAGCTGCCAGTCTACATGGTTTCTGTGTCCCAGAAGGTTATTAGCAACATTCATTAGACGGGAGGGAAGATAAAGGTCTCCTTGGATCCTACTCGAGCTCACAGACCTCAGACTCTAGCCGGGAAGGACCCGAGCTAGGAGGGCTGGGATAAATCCTGTCCAGTAGGTGGTGGCCCGCGCAGGGGGGACTTGCCGGCAAGCAAGGCCACTGGTCTAAGTCCTTGGAGAGGGCACGACATCTGGGGTCAGACAGGCGGTGAGGTTCCTCTCTCACCTCTGCCCTGTGGTGAGAGCAGTGCCTCTCTTAAAAGCCTGTCACCCACTGTGTACCCGCCCCTCCTACCTGGCCACCATGAGCCCCAGCAGGGCCCAGCAGGTGTTGAAGAGCTGGGACGTGGCGCTCTGTACGTAGCGCCGCTGCTCACAGGACTCAAAATTCTCTCCCCAGCCTCCATCCTCCATCTGCTTGGAAAGCAGAAATTCACAGGCCTTCGTCACCTCTGGACAGGCGTCCCTACACAAGACAAGCCAAGAGCCAACAAGAACACCATGGTCACAGATCATAGAAAGGCTAAGCTGCCGCCATCCAAAGTACAGAAAAGGTTCCGTCTGCACTCAAAATTCACCATTTCTGGGATCCCACGAGGCAGCAGGCCTGCCTCATACACATGTCACCGTGTCCTCACTTCTCACATAGGTTTTTAAATCCAGTGAGGGAGAATCAAGCACCCCTTCATCTCAACACCACACTGTACTAATCTGTAGGTGACTCACAAAACTTCGAAGGCTAAGATCAGGCAGGGCCAGAGCTGATTTAGGGAGGTCACTGGGGCAGCAAGCGGACAACTGGCCTTGAGCTAGCTAGCAAGGGTCAAAGCCATACGAGCAACAAGGAGACCAAGGTGAAAAACATGAGGGTCAAAGCTGACTGGATTACCAAGAGGAGTGACAGCTGAGCACCAGACAGCCCACGCTCACCCACCACTCTGTGCAATGCACTCTGGCCCACCCAAAGGTCAGCGAGGGGACACTGCAATGCTCACACAGGCTACACGTCCTGTAATGACCGCCAGATAAAAAGGAAGGTGCCCAAGGTCCCTCCGGCCGGCCGAGGGAAATCCAAGGGATGAAGCTCCGTGACTGCGGACGGAGCCTCTAGGAAGGCACCTGGACAGTCATACCCTCTAATTCAATCTCTGCCCAATCACACACCCAGCAGCGGCATCCGTCACTGCAAAGAGCTGGCAACAACCTCAGGGTCCACCTGTCAATGACCGGATGACTACTGCCAGGGAAGCACAGGAGCACCAAAAGGTTGGTGCCCCAGCTAAAAAGGTCTTGGCCTCCCTCTCTGCCAATCAATCAATGGATCAGAGTGGGTTTGGTTGGGGGATCAAGAGCCAGGATTTCACAAATGTAGGAAATCCCAGGACAGAAAAGCCCTCCTACTGATGCCAACCTGAAACTGCCCTCCACGCAGTCTTGCAAAGTTTCCAGCGCCCCACGGGGACAGTGATGTGCCCGAGGCAGAGGCAGGAGCTCTTGGCCTTCTCTGCCATGTACCTTGTGCGTTTAAAGTGAACCCAATCTTTACAAGAAAACCTCCTTTGCCTCCAGAAAGCCAATTCTCCCAGAGGCCCCAACCCTGCAGGGTCTCCAACAGCTGCAAATGCCCTGTGAGATGGCCACCCACATTGCCATCAGGCCAGACAGGAGCTGGGGGATGCGCCGCTTACCCGTTATCATCATAAGTATATCCCATGCACGCAAAGGCTTCCAATCCAAACCAGGCCCCGTAGGTGAAGCACACGCCCCAGGACCTGGTGGAAAACAGGGAATGAGAATCCCATTCTAGTTCGACATGCTCCACAAACGAGAGCACCCCCAAAACACTCCCGACAAAGAATCCTCAGGTTTCCCCTCCCCCCTCCAGTCTTTGGCCCCAAAGAGCTTCCCAGCTAGGCCCCCGGCTGGACCCCAATGCTGGGAGAAGAGACTCTGCCAAGGCCACAAGGCTCCAAAAATAGCCATGGGGCCTCCAGTCAGAGTATCTAAAAGCCATCTGTCCAGAGACAGGACAAGGAAGGAAAGAAGGAAGGGTGAGCGAGGGAATCCAGATGGATACCAAACCCCTGACTTACCCTTCCCATGACCCATCGACCCTCTGCACCTGCCGGCAGTACTGCAGTCCCTCGGTAAGAGTTTGTCTAGGCCAAAGGACAGAGGGCCAACCATCAGCCCCAGGCCCACAGGCCCCCGTCCCCTGCAAGTTCTAGCAATTGTACCAAGGTGCTACGAGGGCCGTGGGGCCTATAGCCCTGACATCAGACTATGCCCAGGGTGGAGACAAGGATTCCGTAAACTCACTCAACAGAAAAAAGCAACGTGGGATAATTATGGGAGCCCCATTAGCACGAACCCAACTCCTACACACAAACGAGTCAAACCACAGGAGGGCCGGCCCATCTCGTCGTCAGCTCGTGCGGCCCCAGGAGCCAGGAGCCAAGAATGAAACGAGGGGAGGACAGGGCCCTGCTCCCCCAGACGCTGCTGCCCTGCCCACCTGATTTCCTCAGCCCTGTGCTCGGGGTAGCGCTCCTGGAAGTGCTTCAGCGACTGTATGACCGCCGACGTGCATTCCACATACGAGTAGTCGATCATGATGTCTCCTGGGAAGAAGGCAGCAGGAAGCCCAGAGTTAGGAGCTGGCCACCCAGAGCCTCCCTGCTAGCCAAGGGGCCCTGCCCGTGACACGCAGAAAGACAGGTGTCCTGGGAGGCTGAGTGCTAGGAGGGGGTCCCAAGGGATCCACAAGCACTTCATGTTCAGGACCAAGAGCCTGAGGCCTGCCCCAAGGATGCCATACCCTGCCAAGGAGCGGCTGCCTAACCAGAGATGGCACACAGGAGCCCCTCGAGGAAAGAGTGCATCCTTAGCCTTTCACAGGCTGCAATCAGGGGGCTGAGGGTAGAGGCAGACAGGAAACAAGACCCCTGTCTCAGGGGTCACAGCTTCCCCACTGTGCTGGAGGAGACCAGGAGACTCACCAAACACCTCTGAGGGATTCAGTAACTCCAGAAGCCAGCCTCCGCGTGTCTTCTCGTATGTGGCAAACCCATTATCTGAATTCCTCATGCTCAGCAGCTACACCAAAGGGGAATGAGGACACTGAGGGCACGTCCTGTTGCCGGGGCTCCCATGTGAGACAAATATGTGCTTGGGGACACTGGCAGACGGGGCTGGGTTCCTAGCTGGAAATGGCAAGCATGGCCTTGGGGAAGAGGATTCCTGCTTCCAGAGTCAAAGGGCCCTCCCGAAGAGAGAACAAGCCATACAGGAGGGGAGGGCCCTGGGGCCAATTCTGGCCCCTTAAGAGACCTTGCATCTGTCAGCAGCAGCAACTCTTAATGCATCCCAAGGAGCAGATTAACTGCCTGGATAGGGCCCAGCAACTCCACAAGGGGCTTGAACAAGACATGGTCACAGATGGAAGGGAGCTGATCAAAGCTGGGTGCTAATGGCCAACGTCTTCCAGTGACTAGGGACTAGAAGAAGCTGAGTCTCCTGCCAAAGTGAGTGGCAAAGCCCTTTGCTCTGCACTGTGCTGGACTCGAGCCCCTCCTCCAGGAGGGTAAGATGATCACTGCAGGTCAAGAACCCAGATTCTGTTCATTTATGGCCAGAATGAAGAGGAAGGCCTCCCAGCTGTAAGGTGGGGAACACTCGTGACACGCTCAAGGCCTGGCAGCACAAAGACCGAATGCCAGCCAAACGCCGGACGAGGCTCTAGCTTCAAGCTCAGAAGAAAGTCAGGGAGCATGCGTGTGCTTGAGTCCCAAGGCCTGGCACGGTGGCCCCCTCTGGCACTCGCATATGCACGCCCATCACTTACCACGTTGACTGCGTCATAGAGTCTCTCTTTGGGGATGGGATCTGTGATAAAAGGACACTTCTCTTGCAGGAGGAGAAGACACTTCAAGCCCTCCGCTGTGCAGTCAGCGACAATCCAGCCACAGTCCCGTGTACTAAAGGGGAAGCCACCCTACAAGTCAAAGACGAGCCCGCTTAACCCAAGGAAAGGGGAGCCATTCTCTCCAAGCTCTTGGCTTCCTGCCTTCCTCCCCTCCAAGCAGGCTCAGAGAAGGACGTCCTGGGGTGCAGGCTCAAGGAGCCGTGTGCTAACTGGAGAGAAGACTTCCAACAAGGAGTGTCTGTCTGGCAGAGCTCCCTGGAGCTCACAGTAACCAGCCTGGGGGGATGAGCAACACAGCCACACCACCCACATTTATCCCTTGTTTAGGGGGCCCTGGCCACAAGGCCCACTGCTCCCAGGCTGGATTCAAAGCAGTGAGAAGGAGGAGCAGGAGGGAGCTTGGCATACTACAGTGCTGAGTTCAAGGAGATCAAAGTGAATTCACAGCTCCCAGATGGCAACTAGGCCAGCACCGGGAGGGAAGGGCAGCACTCGCGTCGGCTGAGCCTCCCACCGTGTCCGGAAGAGCCACTGGCTCACTCAGCACATGAGACCACATCCAGACGTGGCTCCTCCTCACCTTAACCCCTTACAGTTTGGCTTCCAACATCCTTTCCACCCACGCTGTTCTCTCTGCAGTGACCCACGGGCTCAGGCTCCTAAGAGCCAAATCCAACGGTCTTTTCATCTCCTGGACCCCTCTACAGTCTTGGATACTGTGGGTCCCTCTCTCCTCCCCAGTCTCCTTTGCTGCGTCCCCCTCTAGGTCAGGCCCTGGAACCAGGGAGGCCCCTCAGGGCTCTGTCCTGGGTCCTCTTCTCTTCTCCCTCAAGGCTTCTTCCCTTGGGGATCTAATTGGCTTCATCTCTATGACGCTGATTCTCAAATCTCCCTTTCCTGACCTAATCTTGCTGCTGGCCTCCATCTGCCTGGCAGATGTCTACAAGCAGCTGGCCAAGAGACATCTAAAACTCAAAAAGAACTCTTCCTCTTTTCCCCAAGTCCTCCCCACATGCTATCTTCCCACCACCCTCCCAGGCCCTCCAACTCCCAATATGGCACCGAGGCCTGTCAAGGTTACCTCTGCACCACCTCTCCAGTATGGCCCCTCCCCCTCCTGGGGTGGGCTGGGGGTCTGCCTGCCTCCAGTCTCTGTCTACTCCCCCTCAGTCAATAAAGTGATTTTCCTACAGCTCAGACCCTCCATCTCCTGGCTGCAGGCATTCCCTCTGGCCATCCCTGCCAATCCCTGGGTCTCTCTCTCTGCTCCACTCCCACTGCTGACCTTCCTGGCTTCCTTTTAAGTCCCAACTGAAATCCCCCTTTCTCCAGGAAGCCTCCCCTACGCTCTCGTCCTTCCAAAGCCTTCCCTTTATCCCAAATGCAGCCCGTCTGTAGATCTGTTTGCACACTGTCTCCCCAGTTAGACTGTAAGCTCCTTGAGAGCCTCTTCTTGTACCCCAGTGCTTAGACCGGGACCTGACACACAACAGGCACTTAACACTCATCCCCTTCTTTTCTCCCCACTGAACAGATCATCCTGATGATGACAAGTGGCTGCCTTCGATGGAGGACAAAAGCAGTCCACAGGTGGCATAGGCTGGGTTCTAATCCCGCGCCACAGCGGGCCTCCGTTCCCTTCCAGAGAAGGTCTTCTCTAGGTCAGCCACATGCCGGCTTTTGCGGGGGCCCACTCAGCTTGGGACCTCTGTATGTGACAAGCCTTCCACAGAGAGCTGGCCAAAGGCAAGAGGCGCGAGTCCTCCTCTGAATTAAAGACAAGTACTCAGGAAAACTCTCATGTCTGCCACAGCCCCGGCACACTGTACCTTGTTCATCTGGCGATAATACTTCTGGTAGTCAACAGGATTATCAGGAATCTGGACAAAAATCCGTCACGCACAGACATGGAAAGGAGAAGACAACCCACGTGTTACCCAGCAGTGACTCAGAGCAGATCAGCTGGGTGGGCTGTGCAAGCCACTGCACCACCCACCCCCATGCTGCCCACCACCTTACACCTGCTCCTTCTGCACACCAGTGTCTGTGCCGACCCAGCGATCCAAGGGGAAAATTTTGTCTGATACACAAAATTTCAACAGATAGCTAACCTCACTAAAAGGCACATTTTCTATATGCCAAGAGTCCCCATACCTTAGCGCGAGACCTTGTGTGAGCCGCTCAAAACTCCCTCCAGATATGACAAATGTACTACAGAAGAGGTGTTCTTCCACTCTCCGGATGGAAAACTCAAGCTGGCGCACGAGTGACCTAACTGGGCTTCGCCAGCCCCTTGGAGTTATGATCACCCCCCATGCGCCAAGACAGGACTACCTAGAAAAGTCCTAACCAGGTCTTGTCCTCTGGCAGGAGGGCCCTGGAAGAGCCCCTGCTGCTATGGTCACCGCTCCCACGGCAGAGGACCCGGTGATTGATCAACTCAGCAACAGAGCTGGGAGCATCTGAGACCTTGATGTCACTTGAATAACCAGGAAAGAACAACTGGGGGGAACCAGCTACAAGGGGAAGCCCGAGTAAGAATGGGGAATGCCCCAAGGCCACGAGTGCACCGTCCACAGCCTCTTTCCCCTTCGGCTCAGGGTCCCCTTAAGAGAAGGTTCCGTGTCCCTGGCTCACGTGGTTGTGAGTCTGGCACAGGTCAGCACAGATTCACGCCCACCTCACACAGTGATCCCACTATGGATCAGGCCTCACCTGGGAAATCCGAAGGAATTCATGGGCACCTTTCAGACAGGATGAAAATTCAGGCATGTTGTGAGCCCCAGCCTGGAAAAGAGATGAGCAAAATGAAGAAAGAAGGAAGTGAGCGGGACGTGCTGAGCACAAGAAAGCCTGGCCACCAGCAGAATTAGCGGGCACGGGTGACGTCCACCGTCTCTGGCTTCTCCTTCCCAATTATCTCTCTAGCTGCTTCTACACCAGCCAACCAGCCCTCGTACAGAGGAACCACCCAGCAGTGCCCCAGCCTGTCAGGCACCCACCAACTCCGGCTCTGCCAGGGGCAAGAGGGGCTCTCTCAGTTCTTGTCCAGGGTCAAGCTTCGTCAATAAAACTACATTGAACACATAATGGCTTCACTTTAGGTCTTTCCAGATGAGAATTCCCCTATTTCTCCAGATTCTTCCTATTTACTGTTTCATGTCCCACATTAACACACCCTAATCAATGGGTACCAGTTTGGCATCCCCTTCTCTGCCACCACAAAGAGGGCCGTTTTTCTATTAACAGAACATTCACTGCATTCACTACAAAAGACGCAGGCGCCTCAGATCACTGCTTCCACCTAAATCCAAAAAGCTCCAGACATTCTCTCTAGCCACTGTTCCCTAACCTGACATGCTCTCCCCTCCTCTGCCCTGACCACTGACCTGCTTGGCCTCCACTCAGATTCACCTAAAAGTCCACCTCCTCCAGGAACGAAGCCTTCCCCAGACTCCTCAATTCCAGGGCCTTCCCTCTAGTCATTATTTCCTATGGATCCTGCATGGAGCTTGATCTATCTATCTATGGATTTGCTTTCTGTCTCCCCCACAAGACTGTGAGCCCCTTTAGGGCAGGACTGTTATTCTGCCTTTCTTGACATTCCCAGTGCTCAGGACAGTGCCTGGCACACAGAAGGCACTTGGTAAGCGTTCCAGAATGGCCTGAGCAATTTGCAGCTCCACCCACAATGTATTAGTGTGTCCTGACAGTCATCTTCTGACATCTCAGACAATTTTTTAGAAGTGAAGCACAGCCTTTGCATTTCCCTGTGTAGTGATTGGAGGTCTTCTGTCACACAGATGATATTCTCCAATTCTTTTTGAGAACAGTTTGTTCAGATCCTTTAACACTTTGCCAATGGAGAAACGGTTCATGGAGATGTGAGTCTGGGTCAGCTCCCTCCCTGGCCTGGCTTTCAAACCTTTGTTGGAGATTCCTGCTGGAAATATTTTCTTGTCTAAGGCTTCCCTTCTTGTCCTAGTTCCTGACTCTGTCTGGACAAAAGCTTTGACGTGATCACAACGATCCATCTGGCTTCACTCCTTGAACTGGTCTCCCCAACACTCACCAAAGAGAAGGTGCTTAGTTAAAAAACTCACTGACTGAGGAATGAGAGAACCTCTCTAGTTAACAATCAGTTCCAGATCGACTCTGTGCCAGGCGAGGGCAGTGCACACAGCATGGGGCCAGGAGTCAGAAAGACTCATCCTCCTCAGTTCAAGTCACTTAACCCACTTCCCTCAGTTTCCTCATCTGTAAAATAAGCTGGAGAAGGATATGGCAAAGCACTTCAGCATCTTTGCTGAGAAAACCCCAAAGGGGTCACAAAGGGTCAGCCACAACTCGACGCCTGACCAACAACAAATGCCCCAGGTGCTCTACCAAGGAAAGAACAAGGCCCCGCCTTCAGGACCAGCCCTCTCCATCCCTGCATGCACAGCCTCGTCCAGGGCCCGTCGGCCCTTCTCGTGACGCCTCACAACGTGTAGGTCAGGGATCTCTTCCAACCTGCGTGTGGCTCCTACGCTCAAAGACACTGGTCTTAACCCAATTTCAGACAAAGTGAGTTCTTCCCCGAGTAACTGAGGTTCTCAAGCAGATCCAGCCCTGGGGCTCTAAGCTCCAAGGTCGGTCTGCAGTATCGGCCTCGACGTTCTTGACTCTTCTGTGTCCTGGACCCTCTGAGGGTCTGATGCTGAAGCCACAGGCCCCTTCCTCTTCTCGCCGTGTTGTTAAACTCACAAAGTACGTGGGATTACAAAGAAACTCAGTAAACTGAAAGCTATCAAAATATTTTTTAAACGTTTGTAGACCACAGGCTAAAAACACTATTCTAGGTTTGTTTGTTTCTCAGAATGAATTATGCTCCTGTTTTGTCTAGCTCTATATAAACTATCCCTTTGGTAGTCTGACTGGTACATGTGTGTATGTATATATGTACAAATAATATGTAGTCTCATACATACCTGTTATGTGCCTACATATGTGTGTGTGTGTGTACATGAAGGCATGTTGTCTCCATTAGGCTGTAAGCTCCTGGAGGAAGGGCAGTGATTGCTTCTACGCTGTATCTCAGCACTAAGCCCTTAAGTGCTCGCTCACTTGTTGGCATGGCCCAACCATGTGCCATGACTCTCTCTCTCCCTTACTATCTGAGTCCTCCAATAAAGAGTACTCTGGATTTATGTGAGTGTGACTCTCAGCAACCTTATGCATTCCATATTCATTCTGAATGGGGGTCCCCCATTCTATTTTTTTTCCTAGGCAGTTCATCCTAATGCTATAGATTTGTGAGAATTTCTCTCAGACCTTATTATTTCACCAAAGCTGTTACTTGGCCAACCAGTTTCTTTTCTGATTCTCTCTGATTTTCTAAGTAAAGCACTCTGTGGTCAGCAAAAAGGGGCAATTTCATCTCCTCCTTACCAGTGATTATGCTTTAATTTCCTTCCCAACTTATCACTAAAGCTAGCATTTCTATGACAGTGCCAGTGGGGAAAGGCAGGGATTCTAACCAAATTTAATGGAAAAACCAAGAGTTCTTGACCTGGGGTGCATGAACTTGTTTGATTACAATAATACAATGGCTGCATTTCAATATAATTTATTCCCTGTATTTTATTTAATGCATTTAAAAACTCTTTCCCAAAAAGGCATCCTCAGACTTCACCAGGCACACACACACAGTTACAAATTCCTTCTAAACAAAAATAAAAACAAATTCTTGGGAGAAAGAATCACTGGGGTCCTCAAGCTTGGCTCTGTGCCCAAGAGCAGCAGCTAAAGCTACAAATCTTTTCAGGTTATTCTGTCCGTCCCAAGAAGCCAGAGCCCCCTAACACTGTGGTTCATCACAGTTTCACAAGATTATGTTAATGAGCATTTTTTAAAAATGAAAATGGGGCTACACGCCCATATCCACAGGCAAGTCAGGAATAAACGTGAAGGAGAACAGATACCTCTAGGAAGGCTTGGATGGCAAATGCTGTATCCCAGAGCTGAGAGCCATTGGTGCCCTAGTGAGAAAATGAGTGCAGCTTAAAGTCCTTTCCGTTCCTGGGACTCCCCCTCCCTTCTCCCCCCTCCCCCCCCCACCCCGTCAGAATTGTTTGTTATCTGCCAAGTCGGCCCCAGCGTTACTCAGGAAGCCTAACGTTTCACACACTATTCCCCCTAAGGAAAGCACCGATTCCACAAGAGCCCATCCCATCCCAGGTCCCCTTGTCTTACACCAGTCTTCTGGGGGCACTGAGGATGAAAAGACTTTCCAGAATTAAACTGGTTCAATGTGGGTCCAGAGCTCTACTCAGAGGCAGAGAGGCCAGGGCACAAAGGGGTTTCTGAGGCTCTGGAGGGGCCTCCCTGCCCCCAAACAAACTGAATCTAGCATTCTAAACAGACAGTTTCCAAACTCTGGCTCTTCCGAGAACGTAAAACCTCCATTGGGAACTTTGCTATGAAGACACCTCCTGGCACAAATGCGTTTACCAGGGTCTTCAATGAGGTAAGGAAGAAGAGAGGCCCCCGAGGGAGGTGGGATGGGCACAAAGCCCTGGCTTTTCTCCCTCCATCCTGGTAACCAGAGCCAGTGGCACCACCATGGCAGGGCCGTATTTGTCCCTAGAGAGGTCCTGGGCACTTGCTTACTAAAAGGAGGGATTTATTAAGCCAGGAATAGATAACCAGAGCAGAGCCAACTGACAGACGTGTCACCCTGCAAACAAGGTTGGGTGTACAGCCAGAAATCTGCCCAAACATCCTTAAGAAGGCTCCCTGATGGCTCCTACAAACCTCAAGAAAGAACTTCCCACATCTCATCTCAAACCTGGCATTCGTTCGCGGGGCCTGACCCAGATAGAGACAGCATACCACCAGCAAGCCATGCCCCCCACCCCCAGGAAACCCTTGTTTCAAAGGTACTTTACCTGCATCTTCATGCCATCCAGCCCCAACCTGTAAGGGAGGTGACAAAACCAAGGCAGATGGTTACTCAAAGGCCTGCCTGAACTCCCAAGAGGCCCCGAAAGTTCGAGCCCTCCACCAAGACCCCCCCTTATGTGCTTTCCAATCAGACATGGACACTGAAGTCTCCCTCGCCAGGGTGATCCACCAGGCCCCTGGACCGACAGCTGTCACCAATCAAGCTTTGCTGTCCAGCCTCCTCTGCCCCAGCCCCCCACGTGACCCCACTTCTGTGCCCCCCACACTCCACCCCCTCCTCCCTAGAGCTGCTCTTTAATAGACCATTTTTTTCTGTTGTCCAAATATATTAAGCAAAAAACCCACTTTTTTTGGACAGGTATTAACATCTTCAATGAGACTTACCACATGTAATCTGGAATTCTGGAGACATGTTCTTGGAACACCTCAGAGGTTGGTCCATCCACGTACCACCGAACAAGCATGTTGATTGTCTTAGAAATCTGCCAAAAGAAGAAATTACAGTGTGGTCATGGCTTCACACCTAAGAGTAACCAAATGTCTCAGCAAATGCAGCCCTCCAAATGATCACTCCATAGAAAATCAGGTGTCTCAAGCATCTTTCTTCAACAAAGGGGGAAATACCCCTCACTTTGGTTCATAGACCGGGCATGCAGAACATCCACAGAATCTAGGGAACATCCAGCCAAAAGAGGAGAGAGTCCCAGCCAGGGGTCCAGCTCCATTCCCGCCACTGCCTCAAGCTGGAAACAGGTCAAGCCAGAGGGCATCATGAAATCACCCCCAAAGGTCCCTGCAAGCACCAACCTTCTCCCTTGTGACTCCTGAACTCAATACAGGCCCACACAATGCCCCATGAATCCCTCTCTATGGATTTCCCAGGTCATATATGGGGTTGGTGCTTTTTGGTGAAGACTGGCAGACAGAGACAAGCCTTCTGGCCAGGAAAATCAGCAAGCTGTCTAGAATCTGGTCCTCAAGAGACCGAGTCAATTGTCCTGCATCAGAAAAGCCAGCAGGCATCAGAGGTCAGGCTACCGATACCAGGCTGCCATGATGTCACTCTAGCTCGGAGAACGTGGCCCCTGGCAGAGGATGGAGAAGGCACAGAAGCATACCGGGCCAATGCTGATGCACTTGGTGAATCGGTCGTCGGCTACTATATGATCATACACCTCGGCCACGGCGCGTTTCCTCAGGCTAGAGAGATGACAGCTCTCATACAGGTTAAGGACTCCTAGAGTGAGGGGGGACAAGAAGACAGCCATGTTGCTAGGGAAAGCTCCCAAGAAGCTGGTCAGGAGGGCCCTCTGAGGCCCCCAGGCCAATGTCTCAGGCCAGGCAAGTTCACAGAAACCCCACTTAAGGGACTTCACTGCTGCTGGTGCATCCCCCAGTACTGCTCTGGGCCCTGTGGAAAAAAGAAAGGTATGAACTACTGTCCCTGCCCTGAAAGAGCTGAAAAATGTCTTGGGAGAAACAAGACTGACACCCATGAACCAAACTGGAAAAAAAACACGAATCGGGTGCTAGGCCATGAGTGTCCTGGGCCTGGAGCCCACACGAGGAAGGTTCCAGGGAGGAATCAGCACTAGGAACGGCCTGTAGAGGATGGTGAATATAGGGGTGGGGGGAGGGAGCCAGCAGGCCCCAGAGAAGTGGGGGGAGCATTCTGGAGGGGGTCTGCAAGAGAGGACAGTGACTTCCAAGGTGGGGACAGGCCAGGGCCCCTTGACGAATGACACAAACATGGGCTCTCCTAGTTAGCGGAGAGGCGCTTGGCATCCCCCAGTCTCACAGTCACATCTCCCATCTTTGGTCTCTGCTGACATCATCCCTAAAACCTGATATGCTCTACTACGTTCCCAGGTCCATCATCCTTCAATCTCTTTGAGAACAATTCCCCAAGCAACTGCCAGGTCCCCCCCTACCATGAAGGCTATCCTGAACCCCATGTACCACCCAGGGGTGCTCAGGGCGCACTGCCTGCAAAGGCCTGGAGATGAAAAATTACAGGCCTGGGATCAAGGGAACGGGTCTCTTTTACTATCTGGCGCAGCAAAAATGCACATCCTGCTTTCCAACACCTGTCAGGGAGGGCACTGTAGCCTCTGAGGCCAAGAGACAGTGAGAGGCTTGGGGTTAGAGGGTGCCATGATGAGACCCCAGGGCTCCACCCAAGCCAGCTGCTTGGGAAGCACCAACAAGGTCCTAACTGCTATTCCCCGGCCAGGCAGAGACCACACCTCACTGATCTCTGCCTTCCCAGGCAATTGTGTGTGAGTGTTGGGAGGTTGCTGAATGGAGTTAAAACGGCAGCCTCTTAATAGACAGAGGCCTATTGAGAGAAGAGAAACAAAGCAAGGAAGAGTGGAGCCCCTCAGTCAAGGACTGGATGAGGGGCCATAAGAGGGGAAGGGAGGACTAAGATGGCGTTAAGCACCCACTCTGTGTTACAAAGACAATCTCATTGGATTCTATCACGATTCCTGTTTTACAGAGTGGGAAGCTGAGGCAGGCAGAGGTGAGAGGACTTGCCCAGGGTCCCACATCAACCTTCGGAAGGGAGCCACAGAACCTTCTTCAGCCTTAGGGTCCTCATCACCCAGAATCCTCATCACCCAGAATCCTCACGGTCCCTCCCCTCCCTGGGGCAGCAGCAGAACCAGGAATGAAGGACCCTCAGCTCTCAGGGGAGGACACAGAGGACGGTAGAGGCGAAAGCAGACCCAAGTGGACATCCACTGTCACAGGGGGCTTCTCTGGCAAAAGGCTCGTTTCTAGTCTACAGAAGGAGCCACAAAAATCCTAAAAATAACAGTCATCCTCCCATTAACAAATGGTCAAGGGAAGAACCCAAGCTGACAAGAGCAGCGCCCAGCCCAGCAGCTGGTGGGGTCCCACCAGCCAGCTCCCCCCCCAGACTGGCTGTAAGGGCTGTGAGCAGGCAGGCATGTAACTAACACCCCATGTTAACAGAGCCAGTGCAGCCACATAGCATGAGCTACAGCCACATCCTCTGACCCAGACCAGCCGTCTGCCCCAAAGAGGTCAGAGAAGAGTGACCCATGCTGCCACGGATTTTGTGGTCACAAAGCACTGGAAATGGACGGGAACTGGTCAAACATATTATGGTGGGTGACGGTACCAGAAAAAATGGAGGGTAAGGGGGGAAAGACTGTAGGAACCGAGGTGCAGTCAGGTGAGCAGAGCTGAGGAAGCAATTTCAGCACGAGGGTCAGTGCCCTAAAAACAGTTCTCTAAGACAGCGGCATTCTGACCAACGCGAGGGCCAAGCGTGACCGCAGCGGTCAGTAACAAAGCCAGCTGCCCAAAGAGTCAGTCTGGGGACCTTTACTGTTAGCACAGGACAAGCAGGACCCAGGACCCTAAGCCCTGTTCCAGATGGGGAAGCCCCCCCCCCCCAGAGATAAGTGACATCATCTGCTTCCTCCCAAACAAGGCCTGCAATGCCACTGACCCAGGGATAGAGAGCAGCACACATGCCAGGCCCCATGGGAAGCATGGGGTTTCTGACCCACAAGCCAGTCCCTGTCCTCAATGAGCTCATGTTCTAGTGGGATGCTGGACAACAGGGCTGGGACAGGGAACAACCCCACAGAGTTGAAATGGCAGCCAAGGAACAGGATGGATGATGGAAAAACCTCAGATACACTTCCCTCTCATCTTGCACCTGATCCCAGAGGCCAAGCTTTGAGGGCCCACCCCAATCAGGCTCTAGACCAGGGGCTCCCACTTGTGAATGCGTCCAAGACAGCACTGACCACAGCCCTCAGGTGACTCTCAGGGCATCTCCTCTGCTCCCGGCAGGAGGGAGGAGCGGGCGATGAGGGCTGACCCACCGTAGACCAGTCGCAGGAGCCAGCTGTGGGGTGTATAGAGGTCACAGGCAGCCACGTGGTTCCTGTGTGCCGGCCAGTCTATGCTCGAATAGTCCTCGATGTAAAGCTCCTGAAAAGCAAGATGGAGAGACCAGAAACCAGTTGTTGACCGGGGATTGAGTTCTCACCGGCAGAGAGCCCCTCATTGCCTCATCCGAGACCACAGTGGTCATCTCCCAGGCCTCAAATGCTCCTGCTCCTCTCCTTGATGGAGGAATCCTTCCCTCTTCCTTCTCAGGAAGCTCCCCCTACATCCCAGCTGCCCATGCTCCCTTGTCCCTCTATAGACTCTCACTAGACTTCTGTGCTGACATGTGGCCTCCCCCAAGAGAAGGCAACTCCTCCAAACTCTGTCTTTGCAAGCCCCCTCCCCAAGAACATGGGGCTGGGTATACAGCAGGTGCCTAATGAACGCCTGTCGATTAGCTGGCTTTCATCTTTGTTGCCCCAGCATAATGCCTGCACACAGTAGGTGTGTGACAGACACCTGCTGATCAGCTGATAGCACGGGAATGCCTCGTGCTCTCTGTAAACGGCCCCAGCACCATGCACGGTGCTTGGCCCCTTGGCAGGGAGACTGACCCGAGGCACCATGGGGCCCGGGCTCCCTGGACCGGCAGGCAGGGCAAAGGCTCGTCTCCGTGGCCCTCAGCCAGTGCCGCCGGCTCCTTTACTTGGCCAGGAGCCTTTCTCCATTGGCTTCTCACCCAAAATAAGAGACAACCATGAACACAATGAAACGGGGACTCCTCCATGAAGCCATGAGGAAGAAGAAAAAGCCCGCTCTTCTGTACCCCCTCAAGGCAGCGGAAGGGCAGGGCCTGGAGTCAGGAAGACCTGAGCTCAAACGTGGCCTCAAAGACTTAGCCGTGGGACCCTGGGCAAGTCACTTCACTAAACTGCTTGCCTCAGTTCCCTCATCTGTGAAATGGAGATCATCACAGCGCCTACTTCCCAGGGTTGTTGGGAGGGTCCAATAAGACATTTAGAGCCTAGCACACAGTCGGTGCTCAATCAGTCGCTGTTTTCTTCTCCCGGCTTTCTTAGCAAGAGGCTCCTGTATCTGAAATGCAACTGCTGCATTTCAGGAGGTCCCAGAATCCCCCCCTTCCCCTGGCCACGGTAAAGGTCCTTACCTGTCGCAGGCTCTCAATGAGCTCGTCTTCTTGACCCCGCAGGCGCATGGCATAACAATAGCTCATGGGCAGATACACCTGGCGACAGTGGCACCACAGAGTTGAGGGGTGAGCAGGTACCCAGGTAGGAAAGAGCCTGGCAAAGAAAGTCAAACGCATGCTCACTGTCCAGCTGGGGGCCACACAGCTGCCCCCCGGGGGAGGCCTCCTGTGCCACATCCGATGTGTTCACACAGGCAGATGGCATGCCCTACCTCATGAAGCCCACTACCTCCTAAGAAGAGCACCTAAGCATATGGCAGGCAGAGGCTTCCCGGGGTTGGGACGAGTCTCTGAGGCCCTTCACCCAACACGGGTCTCTATAGGGCCAGGGATATGTCTGCGTCCCCAACAAAGGGCCACCCTACCTTCATCTGAAAACCTCACGTGAGTGCTCGGCTCTAAAGGATGGACAGGAACTTAAAAGCCACAGGGGACAAGAGAGGGCATTCTCAGCCTGAGCTCAGGCACCACGGCAGGCATGCACGCAGCCCAGTCTGGCTGGCCCTTAGGGCCCAGAGGGGCTAAGGGCAGAGGCAGGAGAAGTACAAGGTAAGGCTGGAAATGTCCCAGCAAATGAAGCCAAACAGAGACTAGAAGAGACCGGGAAACCTTCCTCTACACCAGAGCAGACACACACAGTGCTCAAGTGAGGCAGATGGGTGGACTGAGGTCTGTGGGGGCCATGAAGCTGGCCAGAGACGCTCAGTGGAGAGACAAGTGGAGGCCTGGGAGCCAGTGGGGTGTCACAGGACTGGAGGTAAAGAGAGGCCAGGCCAGACAGACCTCGGGAGCACAAGACTCAATGAAGGGGTCTGCAAGAGAACCGAAAACACAGAAAGATGGAGGAGAGAGGCAGGAGCTTCTGGGGCATCAAGAAAAGACCCCAGGTGGAGCACAAAGGTCAGACTAGGACTGAACAGAGATCAGGAGCTGGGATGACCGGGAGAAGTCCTGGCACCCCTGACGAGCATCCACAGGCCAATGGGAGCAGAAGGCACAACACAAGGAGACAGATGGGAGAGGAGTGGCGCCTGCTGAGCTGGCATCGGGATGGAGAAGGGGTGATGGGAGGCTGCTTGTACAAGTGGGGAGAGCCAAGCAGGTCTGGGGATAGGGAGGAGAAAGCACACGCACAAGATGGGTGAGAAAAGGGAGCACGAGGGCCCTGCCAGGCCCAGAGGAGGCCCGAGCAGCGATGAAGAGGGTGCCCAGGTCAACTGGTAGTGTTTGCTGGAGGAATGGAGGTGGGGAGGGAGCTTCACTGAGAACCTCCGGGCCAAGTTATCAGGTCTATGCATCTGGTGGAGATGAAACAGCGAAGGGAGCCTTGGGAGTCTGACAACAGTCCCTGCCAACGGGGCGAGATCAGAGGGGCACCGAGCAGAGGCTAGAGCCAACAGGCAAACTCAAGAGCCTCCAAGACCAACCAGCCTACTAGAGAACGGTCATTCCATGTTGGAAGAGAGCCGGCTTCTTGTGATACGTACCACATCTCAGGAAAGAGAGTATTCAGTCCTTCCCAGCTGTAGACGTTCAGGACAGCCAACCAAAACTTTCCCCATGAAGGGATTCCAAGAGCACCACCTAGAAAAGACCAGGTCCCAAAGAATCAACCCCCTTCTGCTGTCTCCCTACCGTCCAACAAAGCTGCTGCTGCCCACTCAGACAGTTGGTGGGAGCCAACATCCATTAAGAAAAGAAAAGAGGCCAGGTCAGCCTGGGAAGGAGGGTCCTGCTCCCACGGAGCTTTGAGCAACCCCAAGCAGCATGTGAACCTGCGGTCAGAGAAAGGCACCTACCCCCCCCCATCCCCATCCCCATTTCATGTGTCCTCCAAGTCAAGACAAAAACATGACACCACCCACAGAGGGGTTGGTATAAACGGGAATGATGGGCACACTGAAAGACTCCCCAGAATGCCAGTGTTGTTCAGTCTAGCGACGGGCCGAGACAGAGCATTTAAACTAGGTTACAGATGGAGAGCATCACAGCCTCATTGCCCTGTCCAGAGCCCAAAGCACAGAAGCCTGGGAAAGAAACCGCACTCCTCACAGCAGTCACAAGGGCAGCTTTGTCTCCACGTGCCCACTAACAGACGTCTCCCACTCATCTAATACTTGAAGGGTGGGCGTCCTCAGAACCCCCAGGGTGGCAGGGTAAAGTTGGAGAGCCTGGCACCCAAAGGCACCCAGCTCTACTCAGAGGCAAGGTGGGACCTCCAGAATTGGGGCCCCAAGACTGAGGCTCATTCCCTAATAACCAAACACCAACCGGATCCTCTCCAAGTCAGAAAGACAGAAAATTACATCCCTCTTTCCTCACACCTTTCGACAATCCAAAGCTGAGTCCTATGGGTATCGTGAGCAGTTCCGTGGGCCCAGAGAACGGACAGAGAGGGAGTCCTGGAGTCAGGAAGGCCTGAGTTCAAGTCACACTTGAACTTGAACAATGCTTACTTTCTGAGCCTGCTCAAGCCAATAAACACTCAATGCCTACTGTGGTGGCACCACGAGGACCACAAAGAAAGACAAAAGCCATCCCTGCCAATCTAACAGGTAAGCTATGCCCAAACAAGTTCTCGACAGGTCACTCAGAACAAAAACAAAGAGGGCTCAGACGGTTCAGGAGGCCAGAGGTGGAAATGAGAGGAGAAAGCCAGAGTCGGGAGGGGGAGGAGGCCGGGGCACAGCAGAGATGATGCAGCAGGCTGAGAAGGGCTTAGGTGACTCTCTATCTGCTCCTTGGGCTCTTTATGAAATTCATTTGTTTGACTTCTTCAAAGACAGACTGGAGTGTGGGCAGCCCCCAAAGCTGCTGGGAGGGTCCAACAGGGAGACGCTTGTCTGTAAAATGGAGACGGTCCTAGAGCTCGCCTCCAAGGGCATTGTGAGGATCTGAGAGTTCTGCCAAGCTCAGGGCACTACAGAAGCACCAGCTGCTGTCACAACCACCACCACCACCACTGACCCCCTTTTAGAGGCGACATCCCCGAGGCTCCGAGACACACAAACAGCTAGGAAGGACCAGAGGTGGGTGGAGGAGTCCCCTTGTCAGAGATCTCTGGTCCAGTGACCCAGTGACCCTGTGACCCAATGACACAGTGACAGCTCAGCCCTTCTCTGCAGCACAAGGATACAAGATGAGCCTGAAGGAGCCGGGCTGAAACACTCGGCCGCCTCCAGAGAAAGGCCTCTGAATGTACACTGAAGCAGGCTCGTGAGCCCTTTCTTTCAGGGGAGCTCTGAGTTCTCTTGCACAGAATGACTACCACGGAAATAGCACAAGGGGAACCTAGACCAGGCAGTTCACCGCCTCAGGGAGGGGCAAGGGGGATGAGGGAGGGAGGGAATTTGGAATTCCACATCTTTTAAAATGAATGCTGAAAGTCACTTTGCTTTGCAAGTGATTGGGAGGAATTTGCCATAAATCCCAGTCTTGGTCAGAGAACGCCATGCCCCACACTCACCTTTCTCGTGAAGGTTGGTCCTGGCACGCACCAGGGCAGGGTCATCTGGACCAACCCCCAAGATTCGCAGAGATACATAGTTCAAGGCAGTGCCAAACACTGTTGACTTATCCTCAACGTGCCTGCAAAAGCATGAAGGAGTACAAGACTCACCCTCTGCTGACAGCCCCCATCTCCCTCAACAAGGCTAGTCCCCCAAACTAGAGGGGTGGGAGAGAAGCAGAGCAGCCCAGCCTGCGCCATGCCAAGGCCTCCTTGAGGATGGCGCGCCCCCTCCCCGGCCCCTCCTCTCTTCCCCACATCCATCTCTCTCTCACCCTCCCTCTCTCTCCCACTGAACATAAAGGACTCTTGTCATCCCAATATAACCCAAAGGGCCTGGGCCCCAAGATCAGGAAGAAAAGCACTCTGCTTCTTGACCAGCTTCTCCATGGTCATTAACCAGCGAAGAATAGGATTTCTGAAACTTTGGCAGGTCCCAAAGGACCTCTACCCTCCCCTTGCTGAGACCTTGTCATAGAGCGGGAGACGCCCATCTTCAACCCTAAGCCTTCTCTTGAGGTTAGACTTCTGCTAGAGGCTCGCCACGCTACGTACTAATGAATGAATCAGAGAGGTGACCACATTCCATGAGGGCTGAGGAACAGGTATAAAAACAACGATGCCAAAAGCTGGGGACAAGATTGGGGCATTTCTGCTACAAGACAAGGGGAGGAAGTGACTGGGCAGGGCAAAGAGCCCTGGACAAAGTCACGTCCTTAGGAGCCCAGGGCCACACTGCTCTATACTGTGCATCGGCCTGGCTTACAGAGGCTGCGCACATCTCAGGGATTTTTCATCTAAACGGGAACAGGACAAAGAGGCTGCCTAAGGAGGCGACCAATCAGAGCAGCCTAATGAAGGGCAATTGTCCCCACCCCTTGTAGCCTCGCTCCACATCCCTGGCCTCTGCATGGTCTAGCCCAGTCACCGACAAGACATGTGCCCTCCCAGGTCTCTCCACGAGCGAGCAGCTGGTCCCCCAAAGCCCTCTCAGGGCTGCAGCTCAGGAGGCACCCAGTCCATACCCCGCCCCCAGTTACCTTGCACGTACACACACCTATGGAGGTACATCTTCTAAGTTCACTGAGAGCATTCCCAGGACCAACCCAAGCAGGTGCCAGGGCCCCAAATAATAGCCCCCTGACTGATGAGGGTGAATGGTGTCCTAGGACCACCAACTTCTGCTGACTCAAGACCGAGGATTTCTTTACCTCAGACCCCCCCTAATTATTCAAGGGTCTGTGGGGCCACGCCTGGAGCTCAGGGCTGGAGCCACAATCCCTGCCTTCAAAAAGCTTCTATTTTCCTGAGAGAGAAACAGGACCTTCTGCATGTGTCAGCTCAATCGAGACTAGGTCCCTGGAAAGGGACAGAAGGCACAGGCCACCTGCAGAGGGGGTGAGGGAAAGCATGCCAGGCATGGGGGCAATCAGTGCAAAGGCACAGAGGTGGGAAAGGCCAGAATGGCTCAAGCTGCCACTAGTGTGGCCTGAGGAGGGGACCGGCCAGTACAAAGCTTCTTCCCAGTCAGACTCACAGGCCCCAGCCGCCATCAGGAAGCTGCACAGAACGCAGGTAACGCTCGATTTCCTCTTTGTACCCAGCTGGGAGGGACGTGTTGGTCACACGGCAGGTGATCAGGAGACCTGTGCAATCAGAAACAAAGAGCTCCTTAATTGTGATGGGCCGCCTCCAGGTTGAGCAGAGAGAAGACGGGGTCCAGACTGCCCCGAGGAGCGAGGTCAGACGCTGCCTCTGACCCCAGCAGAATGACCTTGTGTGCGAGTCCTTGAAATTGAGACTCAGAGCTAACAGTGTCAGCCACGCCTACCTTAAAGGTGATATCTATACGGTATTTTACAACTGTTAAAATCCTATGTGAGTATCAATGCAAATTACTATTAAAACAATTTAGACACTTACCTGTGGGCTTCCTTTTAGTAGGAAAGAGCGTTATTTAATAACATTTAAAACCCCCTTGTGGGTCTGACACCAAGCATAGCTTAGTTATGGATTCGACAAGGAAAAGGTGATGGCAGCATCGTGACCCAATGTAAAACATTCAAACTCTCATTGCCGGATTCTAACTCTACTGCCTCCTAAAATCCACCTCTACCTCACCTTAAGAAGACACCCGCCCCTCTCACCACCCCTGGTCTAACCGGAGGCCACCCTAATCCTCCACCTCCCAGCTCCAACTCTCAGAATCACTGCATTACTTAGGACTTTAAACATGCATGTAAGCATCTAGCTATGTGTGCAAATAAGCAGAAATAAACATAACACTGAAAAGGAGAAAAGGAAAGTCTAGAATTAGCGGCCCCTGTGTTAAAGACATAAAGAACCGTCACAAAGAAACATCAGTGCTTTGGGAAAGACCTGGGCCAGCGCTCAAGGTCAAAGGCAGCCAAAAGGCCCCTAAAACTGAAAGATCAACTTAAAATCCGGGGGAAAGTTACACAAACAAAAGCCGGGAGGGATCCTGGCTGACTTGTTTCAACACTTTCACTCCTTCACTGTCTTCCTCTGACTCTGCTTTCTGCTTTTCTCTCTCCATCCCACTAGGCAGCAACAACACCCAGACCGGCTAAAAGAGGCAGCTTCCGGCGAGATTCTGAGAGGGGAAAGCCGAGTCAAACCCTCCCCGGCTGCTGCGCCGTCACTCCCTGGGACTCGTTCAGCTTTTCCTTCAAGAATTCCAGTCTTGTGCTGTTTGGCACACATCTATTAGACTGACAGTAATACATCATCTGCAGGGCCTTTCAGCAAAACGTGGTTTCCCTGTTTTTCTCTTTAAAGCGGGTCTGTGTTTGCTGTTGTTTTGTCTGGGATCATGACCATTCCCGATTTTTTTTTTTTGGAGGGGGAAAAGCAGGGCATTTGGGGGTAAATGACTTACCCAAGGTCACACAGCTAGTATGTGTTATATTCCTGATTTTTTATTTCATCTAAAACATTTATTTTGTCCCTGGCCCTTTAAACCCCTTCCTCTACACATGTCTTTCAGCTTCCAATGGGTTTCCTATTGTTGGACTCTGGCTGGTAACGCTCTCTGCTACGCTCTTCCCTTTTATCAGTGAGCTTATCCCATTCACAGTCTTGACAGTTAAGCCTGTGCTTCCCTCTAATCTATCCTATTCCCATGCTTTTCCTTCTGTTTACTGCCCGTCTTTACGAGTTTGTTCCGCTTCTGACTAAAGCCCTGCCTCTTGTGCCCAAGCAGGTGAAGCGTGTGTATGTATGTCACACATACCCCTGTTCTCCTTCGACCAGTTCAGGTAAGAGGGGGGGGTCCGAACGTCACCCGCTTTCTCCCATCCTGATCCTCTGATGCCACGAGGTAACGACATCCGTTCATTCCTCCCCACCCCTGTTACATCCCTCTTTCTTCTCCTTTTCATTCCCTGGCCCTCTAATGAGACTTCCACCAGGAGCCCCAATGAGGGAGCTCTGGGGGAATCTGTGCATCATCTCGGTGCAGCCGGGGCTGCAGCGGAGTCAGGGAGTCAGGCAGACTCACCCTTTCAACGACCAGACCTTCTGCTTTTCGGAGCTTCCTATGCATCGCAGCCATCGGCGGCTGTGGTTCCGATCGGCACTTGGAACTCCGTCTCCTTGGCTTTTGCAATGTTTTCTTTCTTTCATCAAAAATGATTGTGGCCAAGAGGTCTCTTAAAGAAGGTGACCAATAGATTCTCTCGACTCAGACTTCACTCTCTGGTTCTAAGAGCTCCGGGCCTTCTCCGGTCAAGACTTTCCACAGCCCTACACCTCTCACATCATTGTTTTCGCTTGGATGTGCTTCCCTTTCGTTTCTCTGTCTTTGGACGTGAGTGTTTCTAGGTGCCTTATGGAGTCATTAGCTTCTATTTGGTCAATACTAATTCTCACGCAGCTCTTTTCTTGGGGGACGTTCTGGGCTTCTTGGTCCTTCCGTGGCTCTTGTTCACATTCCCTTTTTCCCCCTGTACTGCTCTCGTTTGTTTTCTGAAGCCATTTTTAAGCTTTTTCTAAATGCTCCCTCTACGTCTTCCAAAAATTCTTGTTGGATCTATGCCCAAGCTGTGTGTTTCCCTGAGGCGATGCCTGATACTTTGGCATCATCCTCTCTTTTTGGGTCTATGGCTCGGCTTTCTGGGGCAGCACTAGGTCTGTTTGTTCATTCTACCAACTTCTTCCTTGGCTCAATGGTGGGGGTGGGCTCTGTGTACATCCAGAAGGAATTCTCTGGCATGCTGGGAAACAGCAATTTCAGAGCGAATGAATGGCTAGTTTTCCTGTGATCTGGGATTCCTGCCCTGATGAGCCTTCTGCTGCAGGGTCAGAGTCACAGAGCTTGCTGCTGCTGGTGGCTCAGCTCGGCTCCATTCGGAGCTAAGACCTACAACTCTCCAATACCCCAAGGCACAGGTTTCCATCATCAGTCCAGCCTCCATACAGGAGGACACAGCTTCCTGCCCCTCTCAAGTTCAAGGGCCTCTTCTGGGGCCTCTTCCTGCCCAAAGGCATGGCTTCTCCCCTCTTCTAATCCTGGCTGCTAGAAGGCTCCCTGGGGAGCAGACCCAGTCCTAATATCTGCAGACCTGCCTGTCCCCCTGGGACAACCCAGCCCGCAAAGATGACTCTGTTTTTTCTTGGATTCAGTCTGGTCTTGCCTAGTGGGGAAGGGTGGGGAGGGGAGAGGGGGGAGGCAGGGCTGTGATTCTGCCCCAAAGGTGGTAAATTTTTAAAATGGGAACTAGGTAAAATTTCTACAATTCCAGTTAAACAAAAAGTACAAAAAAAAAAAAAGCCTATTCACAAAGAGAAAGCACTAAGGCAGCCGGGATACAGAGCTCTGAGCCAGGAGCCAGCAAGACTTCAGTCATTTCCTCATCAGAGCTGAGGAACAAAGGAGATAGTAACTTTAGTGCTGGCACATAGTGGGCACTCGGAAAATGCTTCCTCCCTCCGAGCTTAGCCCCAAGGCCAGCTGCTTGACATCAGACTAAAGCCTCCCTGCAGAGACATGGCATTCTGTGCTATCCGGGTGGAAGATGTATGGGAAGGCCAGACAGACACGTCGTGCGTGAGCACCACCCCCCATTCCCAGCCATTCCATGATGCTTCCTCCCTGTGTTCATGGGGTTACCAGTCTGAGGACTCTAGGCGCACATGCACGCCAGCTCAAGACTGGAGGAGTTACCGGTGGTGAGGGCTGAGGTCCAAAACCTCCATTCAACAGATGACAGAACTGGGTGTGACCACGGTGACACACCTCAGCGCCGCCTGGCCGACACCACAAAGCACGCACACAGGCTCACATCTTTGTTGGATTTCTGGAAAATGCTACACATACACAGACACACACACTCTCTCTGATGTTCACGTGCGTGTTCATTTGTACATACACTCATTTGCACATACATTCCCACACACCCGCACATATTTATTTGCACATACATTATACTCGTTTGCAATCACTCATCTGTAGATATACACTCTCATCTATGCTAAGATGCTCATTTGCACACACTCTCACTTATGTGCACAGACATATACACATTCATCTGCAGGCACTCATTTGTGCAGACACTCATCTGCAGACGTGAACATACTCATCTGCACACTCACCCGCACACACATTCTCACTCATCTGCAGACACTCATGTGCATACTTGCATACGCTCGTTTACATATTCATTTGTACACATCTGCGCACTCACACAATCACTGACATTCGGATACACACTCATTGGCACATACTTATTTGCACACTCACCTGTGCACTAACTAGCACACACACTCATCTATGCACACACCTGCATACTCATCTGTGCAGCTGTTCCTTTACACGCACGCTCACTAACACATTTGCAGTCACTGACACTTGCACACACCAATCTGCACACGTGCACTTACACACCTGTGCATACACTCGCACAATCGCTGACACTTGGGCACATACTCTGGCACATACCTGCATGTTCATCTGGGCACACACTCGTTTGCACACACACCTGTGCCCTCATCTGTGCACTCATTTGCACAATCGCTGACACTTGGGCACACACTCATCTGGGCACCTGCTCCTTTACACGCACCCTCATTTGCACAGTCACTGACACTTGCATACACAGTCATCTGCACATGCACACACACCTGTGCACACCCTCATTGGCCTAATCACTGACACTCGGGCACACACTCATCTGTGCACCTGCTTGTTTACACGCACACTCATTTGCCCAGACTGCCCCCTCCCCAGGCCGCACCTGGCAGCAGGAAGAGGGGACCCCCGTAGTCCCCGGGCCAGTGGCCGTCCTCGGCCTGGAGTTGCGAGTAGAAGCTCATGCCCTTCCAGGCCCCCTCCCGGGCCGTGTGGGCAGGGGGCAGCTCGTCGAAGTACTTGGCCTGCGCAGGGGGAGGGGGAGGGCGGTCAGTGGGGGGATGGGATGGAGGCTCCCCTCCTCCCTCCTCCCCCCTCCCGTCTCCTCCCTCCTCCCCCCTCCCCCGCGGGGCCCCCACCCACCGTGTCCAGGCCCACAGCGTGGGCCTCCAGGGCCCTCTGCTCGCCGTCCCCGGGGCCGTAGGTCCAGCGCTGCCGGCCCTCCTCGTTGGCCAGGCGCCAGCGGCTCAGCTCCGTGGCCGGGGGCGTCTTGTAGGGGCCGCCCCTCCTCCGTAGGCACCTGGCGGGGCATGGCTGTCAGGGTGCGCCCCAGGAGTACAGTCGGGCGGGGGGCGGGAAGGGGGGGACCGGGCCGGGGCAGAGCCGGGCGGCCGTTACTGAAGCCGGGCGGGGCCGGTGGTGGTTGGGCTGCGGTGGGCGCGGGCGCTACTCACGTGCCGTCCGTCATGGTCCGGGGTCGGGGCTCGGACCGTGGGGGACCCGGCTCAGCGACGGTTCCAACCCGCTCTGCCGGCTCGCGCTCCGGCACAGCTGCAGACCACCGCGGGACGCGCCGGGAATTGTAGTCGCGACCGGGACCTGGGGCCACATGAGCCGAGGAGCGCCGAGCCAATGGGGACGCGCCGGGGGCGGGATCCTCCGCGGACCTCGCGCGTCACTGGCTGCGGCCTGGACAGTCGAGAGGGGCGGGGCGTACGCGGACGCGCCGGATTGGAGAAGGCTCGGAAGGGTGACCGAGGGCACGACCAGCGCCGCAGGACATGGGGCGTGGGCGGGGCCATTCCTGCAGGACCCGAGGGGGCGGGGCCAAGCGCTCCGCAGCCACGCCCCCCGCCCCAAGCTGTTCCCTTCCTCCTCTTCAGCTGAGTGCCCGGCTTGGGCGTGAGAGGCCGGGCAGACCAGAGGGCAAACGCAGCCTCCCGTCCTCAGTAGTTGGCCCACGCTGGTCCGGGCCTCAGTTTCCGCCTCTGTACAATGGGGGCAGAGCTCTGGGCCCCGAGTTCATTTGAGCCTCAGCGGCTTTCTGGCTGTGTGACCCTGGACAAGTCACTTTACCCTGCCTGCTTCCATTTCCTTATCTGTCAAAGGAGCCAGCAAAGGCCAGAAAAAAAATCAGAAGGGGCTGTGGGAAGTCAGACGACCAAACAGGGCCCACAGGGGCATCCTTGCCAGGAGTCCTGCCCATCACTCTGCCACCGCCAGCCCTAGCTCAGTCCTCCTTCCCCATCCTGTCTCTCCGTTCTTCTCCCCTCTTGGGGCCAGGCCCCAGGAAAGTTCAAACCCTGCTCTCCCCTTTCCTTACACCAGTCCCCAAGTGCCGACCCCTCAAGCTCTGGCCTCCACCCCTTTGCTTCATCCCGCCCTGGCTGGACGACCCTTCCCCAGCCTTGGACGGCCACGGCCTGGCCAGCGCCGGCCTGCCCCGGGTGCCTCCTGTCGACTGGGCGCTCCTCAGGGATCACACTCAGCTTCCCATGGGCAGTTGGACATAAAGGCACATCCTGTACCAAACTGTTTACTTGGGGGAGGGGGGGGAATATACCGACAGAATAAGTCACTCAGCATCTAAAACAATGTTAAAAACTGCTTTTACATGTAATTGTGGAAAACATCATTAAAATACCAGGCTGCCAAGGTTGCCCTCTAGCTGCCCTTCCCAGGCTGGGCAGAGGACTCAGAGCAGGACGCAGGGGGCCAAGGGCTCTGCCAGGCCTCAGCCTCCCCCCTCCCCGCTGACCAGAGCTCCGTCGTTGGGGTGCCAGGAGGCCTGTGCTTGGGGTCTGGCAGTGCCCTCGGAGGCCTGTGCCAGGCACTGAGGGCTCCCCCCAGGAAGGACCCTCTGAACACAGCCCAGGGGCTGCCCCTGTGAACTGAACCGATTCGATCATCTGGCCTCTTTGCCTCTGGTCCTCCCAAGCCCTCCACTGGCAGTGGTGACTCCATCTTTGGGCCCCATGAGCCAGGAGCCTCCAGCTCCCCCCCCCCCCCCCAGGGACCCGGCGGGCCTGGGGCCTCTCTCCCCCAGCATTGTCCTTATTGCCCCAGCTGCTGGGATTCCACCTAGTCCAGTCTCCAATGGCACTTCCTTCTCTAACCCCCCCAGAGCTCCCAAGACCTGGGCAAGTGGCCTTTCTGAACTTGCCCTTGAGCTAGGAGTCAGTGATCCCCAACATTCAGCCAGCACAGGGCCCGCGGGGTGCCCCAGGTGGGAGACTCTGGTTGAGGACCCCGTTTCACCCATGCTGGTTAGAAAACAGAGCAAGATCAGAAATCAGAGCTATACAGTGAAGTCTCCCACCGAAGGGGGTGGGGCAAGCTTTGCCAAAGGCCCCTCACGAGGGCCCCAGGACTGGCACCTGAGGAGGCTCCGGCCAGAGCCTCGGTGCCACCACCCCTGCTGTGATGGCCGGACTAAGGCACCACAGTCACACTCTTTTATTTCCATGATTTACAGCCACAGTCCCAGCCGCTGGTCGAGTATCCGCAGAGAACATTATTGCGTGTATGTCGAGCGCAGCCACTCGGGGGAAGACGCCCCCTCCCCCTGCCAGGGGGGTCTGTCAAATGTCCACCATGTCCAAGAGGGTGGAGAGATGGCGCTCACAGACCAGCTCCTCCTCGCGGGTCCTGTGGATCAGGCTTTCCAAGCGTCTCAGCTTGTCCGTCAAAGACACGTCCCTGAACAGCTGCCGCTGGTCTGCAGTCTTCTCGTCCTTTGAAGATGAAAGGAGAGAAGCTGAGGTCAGAGCATGGCTTTGTGGGCAGGTCTAACAAGAATCCCCATGGGGTCCCTCAGGCCCAACAGGGGCACGATGATGGACCCCACATAGAAGGATCCTACCTTGACCTTGGCTGGGTCAAGGAGTCTGTGCAAGAAGAGATGTGCCAACATGCCAGGGGGCAGGCATGGCCGAGGGCAAAGAATCCATCCCACCCTGCTGATGATGGGCGAGGGGTTGGGGGTTGAGGGCCAGGCACCCTTCTGTTCTCTTATACAGCTTGGAGCCTGAGACACTACACAGGCAGTATGGGGATCCCCCAGGCCCTAAAGACACCGATGACCACCTCATTAGTGCCCATCATGCAAGTCTGACGTCGTGCTCCTCAACTCAGCAGAGACCCAGCTTCTGGGAGTATTTCCTCCAGCTCTGACGGCCACTGGCCCATTTAGCATCTACCTCCAGACGCAGCCCTGGTGACCACTTGACCTGCGGGACAAGCCAGAGTTCTGTCTTACCTCGGGGCTGGTGGTCACCGACGTGCGCAGAACTGGCTGAATAGTCTGGGGCATCGAAACGAGAGCTTGAGGAAGGTAGAGGGGGAAGGGGCTTGAATCTGGCCCCTGCTCGAGGTCTCCCATCAGCCACCGGTGCAGCTGACTTTCAAACCTAAAGGGACGAAAGCTGTGATTTGTCAGGCCTCCGGCCTTCCCCAACTTAGGAGATGTGACACAGCAAAATTCTCTTCCCAAATGCGTTCCTAGCAGCCCGCCCCAGAGCCCAGGCTGTCCTGCTCCACATCTACCATCAGCTGGCGCCTTTGCCACAAGTACGTCATCCCCAAAATACAAAGGCAACGTGCTGGGGGGAAGCAAGAACATGGAAAGGAACAGAGCTGGGGCTGGCAATGGGGCCGGGGGCCACACGGACACGCACCCCGCCTCACTTCCCTGTGTTTCTTTTTCTCCCCCCTTTCCCCCCTCCTCTCTCCTTTCTCTCCCTTACCCTCCTCTTTCTTTCCCTCTCCCTTCCCCCTTCTCTCCCCCCTTTCCTCACCCTCTCCATTCCAAAACCAATTACAGAAATAGTGCCAAGAACAAAAGAGAAGATGAAATTTGGAACAAAACCCCCAGCCTCCTTAAGGAACCCTCCCCGGCCAGGAGCTCCCTGCAACAGCGACCCACTCCTGCTGTGCTCGGCCCAGGCTGAGCAGGAGAGAAGGCCGAGGGCCACCCGCTGACTCTGTCCTGCTGTCGGTCCAAGCGTCTGCCCCCACCACAGCCCCCAGGGGCTCCAGAGTGCATGGGCCCAGAGGGACCAGGCCTGTGGTCAGTGGCTTTCTGATACAGCCTTCCCTCGGGGTCCCCCACCCCCGCCGTACCTCAGCCCCCGACGGGGACAGGGGAAGAAGGGACCCCTTGGCCCCCAGCCCCAAGTCAGAGGGTATCTGTGGGAGGTGGCACAAGGACAGCAAGAGGAAGAAGCAGCAGGAGGGGTCCCGCGTCCCCCCACCTTCTCACCTCCGGCACTCCTCCTTCTCCAGTCGAAGGCTGGTGGACAGGCGCCCCGGGAGCAGCTCCGAGGCCGAGGCCGTGCGGGCAAGTTCCTCGGCATCGGGCACGCGGGCAACGTGGCTGCTCTCCAGGCCCCTGGTCCCAGTGTAAGGAACATGGAGCCACGAAGAGAAGAAACCCTCAGCAGGCGATCGCAAAGGCTTCACACCCAAACTGTCGGAAGAAAAAGGGAAGAGTCAGAGTCAGGAACAAATTCACCCGTTGTGTGTCCATCCACGGCAACCCAAGATGACCCGTGAGCTCATCTGGGGTGTGGCTTAAGGGGGCCAGACACGCTTTCTCCAGAAGCATGAAAAAATCGTGTTTCATCAGAAGGCTTTTCTTATGGGGATAAATAACTCACGCTTGTGAGAGATCATTGGGGCTGCCAGGGGGCACCACTGCACAAAGAGCTAGGCCTGGAGGCAGAAGCTCTGAATTCAAATCCACCATCAGACCCTTCCTTGCTGAGAAACTGTGATGGAAATTGGGTATTCCAAGTGGAAGCAGCCAAGGCTGGGAGGGGGAGGCAAAGGGGCATTCCAGGCCCGAAAAGGCAGCAGCCAGCACCAGGGCCCAGAACTGGAACATGGAACACTCATTGTAAGAAACGGCCAATGCCAGCTTGAGCAAAACAAGGACTGAGGAAAAGGGGATCATGCTAAGCCTCCAGGGGCTTTCCCTGCCCCTGGAAGGGTCTGAACGGGGTCAAAGGGCATCTGCAGAGCGGGGCAGCCAAATGCACTCTTGGGAGAGTCAGGCAGGAGAGGGAGGGGACCCCACCTGGGCACATTCAGGGAGAGGGAGGAGGCATCATGAGTGTCCACCCTTGCCAGAGAAAGGCCCGCCTTGCAGGTACACTGGGCACCCCCCCACAGAGGCTAAGAGGGGGACACCCAGAGGCCCAGCCTACTCAGAACCACCCGCAGGGAGCCAAGGGCAAAAGCTGAAGTCTGGCAGGCCCCAGGCTGCCCTCCCCTGGCACAGAGAAACGTAGGCTCTGGGGGAGCGATGCACAGGGAGGCAGCAAGGCCCCCACAACAGCAGCACTACTGGGGAACGATCCTGGAAAGCCAAGGAGGGTGGCAGAGCGCAAGGCCTCAGGACTTGGGGTTTGATGCAGAGAATGCGGGGGTGTACGTTTCTGCACATATGAATGCACGTGCTGTGTGTGAATGCACTGCGTGTGCTGTACATGTGTGCCTGTGTGCATGTGAGTGCACAGGTCCGTGTGTCTGCACAGGTGCCAGTTACGTGCATGCGCTGTGCACACACGTGTATGTAAAGGCCACCAGCCAGCAGCCGGGCAGGGAAACCCACGCACCGTGCATGCCTGTGCCGCCGGGCCTCCTTCTGGGTCTGCAGCCTGGCGTATTCCCAAGACCCAGGGACATCATAGTCCTTCAAATGGCTTTGCAAAAAATAGACACAGACCTGCCCATCTTCACTCAGAGCCTCTGAAAAGACAAAGGGATGACCAGACAGATGAGTAGGTGGCACGTGCGTCACGTGGGGCTTCCAGGCCCTCTGTCCCCGGGATCCTGCTGAAAACCACTCCAGCTAGCCCGCCAAGTAGGGGGTTCAGGTGCCCACGGCCCCCATGACTCCTCCCTCCCCCACACCCGCAAGCTGATTCTCCTTCCACGGCAGGCCGGTCGCTACCTGACATGACGGGCAGTCTGGGCGGCTTCCAATCCCGCAGCTTGTGGTTGATGCAGAGAGCCAGGATGTCATCCCACGGGATCTCGTCCACGGAGGGCCCCAGTTCTCCCAAGGGCCACCCGTCCTTTTGGCGCCATCTGCTATACGTCCGACTCAGGAGATTCTCCACCTGTGACTGAAGGATGGGCTGTGTCTGGCCACAGCTCGGAATCTGGGCCACGTACTGGAAAATCATGGTGCACACGAGCCGCCAGGGAGCTGCAAAGACCGGAGAGCCTAGGTCACGGCCACACCCGCACCCATGCCCGCACCCAGCCATGAGGGGCCGGTAGTGTCCGGGCCAGGCTGCCCCTGGCTCAGCCCGGACAGAGGTACCCCACACCTATGCTAGGCCCGAGGGACAGAGGTGAGTGGACAGCTAAGTCTGGAGTGCCTCATCAGCACAACACCTCTAGGGCAGTGGGATGTCTAAGGACCACCTGCTGTGTCCAGCTGCCGGTGAGGACCAGGGCCCTGGCTCCTTTGGTCTAGGCCAGAACTCAGTCCCAGCCGCCCAGGGCCTCACTGCACTAACAATGCTCGTCTGCTGGAAAAGCTCAGGGGAAGGAGCACAATGAGGGTGACAGCACAGCGGTCTTGCTGCACAGAGAAGGAAACAGGCCTGCCGAGAAGGCCAAGGCCACGCGGCTGAGAGACCCTTCACCAGAGGTAGAAGCCACACCAGATGAGGGAGTGGGACAAAGCCCCAGGCCACTCCGGCGGCCCTTTGCTACCCAGAGCTCTGCAGGTCTGACAGAGCCCGCACGGCCCAGAGGGGTCCTGGTATCCAGACCAACAGGGTAAGGAGGCAGGATGGCCTGGGCTCAAGTCTCCATGCTGAACCCTGGCAGCCATGTGGCCCATCACACAAACTCCCAAGGGCCCCAGCTGCCCTACTCTGAGGAACAGGAGCGATCTGTAGTGGCAGAGGGAGCTCCACCCCTGGAAGTCTCCTACACTGATCAAAGCTGACCTCTCCTACCCTCTATGGCTGCCAGCCTCCGTCTGGCAGATCTGGGGCAGGGGCAGGGACACCTACCACCCTGGGGGGGAAGATCCATGTGGGGCAGTTGGAAGGAGAGCACGGCCTTCTTCAGCCAGGCCAGGTGACTGGGCACATTCCACTGGAGGTGAGGAAGGACCTTGCTGCCCCCTGGCTCCGCAAACTCTGTGATGGGCCAGGACAGGTGGCAGAGCTGCTCAGAGGAGGCTGCCTCGGCCAAGAAGCGCAGCACACTGTTGAAGAGGTCGATGATGGCTCCAGGCTCCTGCGAGGTCAGGCCGGCCAAACGCCGCTCCTTGCGGTCGTAAAAGAAGCGGTCGCTGAACTCACGGCTTACGCCGTCCTCGATGAACTGTGGCAGAGTCTGGCAGGAGAGTTCCAGGGAGCTGGGGCAGTGGGAGAGCAGCCACTTCACGGCCTGGGACACCTGCAAGCAGACACAGGTGGCACGTGAAGGGACTCAGCTGGCCAAACGACAGGCTGGGAGCGAGTGTCTGTTCACCTTTGTCAAGGGTGGTGTTTTTAGCACCGTTAATGAATCAGGCCCTTAAAGCCTGGACCGTCCATGGTCCCCAGCCCTCATCCCTTGCAGGCCTCTGCCCACAATACTCCTCCAATGGGAGAGCACCAGCATCTGGCCACAGACGGCGAGACTGGTTCTCAGCCACCTTGGAAGTCAGGTGAACACCAGAACCTGTCCCCTACACAGGGCCAGAGTGTGCCTAGGTAGGCACCCCAAGACCACTGTCCTGGGCTCCAAGTCTGCCTCTGGCCAAGCCCCCGAGCACCTGCAGCTAAGGGTAGGGAACTTTCTCTGCCCAGGATCTTGTGATGGCTATGGGCTACTCAGGAAGAACAACAGGTCTACACTGGATTCCTGCAGACAACAAGATGGTGCTGGAACTCAGGAGATAAACCATCTTCAAAGCAATTCTCCCCCAAACATGGTCTACAATCTGCCAGTGGGCTCAAGCGCCATCTTACCTGGCTGGTGCCTTGGAGATCATTGACTGCGGCTGGAATCTCCAGAACGATGTAATCCGAGATGAGCTGGGACGAAACCAAGTCCTGGAGCATCAGCCCTTGGAGAACAGCAGAGAAACCATTCAGGGAGAGCCCGGTCTGGGGGGCACTCAGCCTGGAGGAAACCTGAGTGTGTTATTTTTGCCAACACCAACTTGAGTCAATCCATCCCACCTACACTGGCCTTGCTCCTCGTGCCCTTTCCTCAAGGAGGTCACTGAGTCTAACACCTGGCAGCGGGGCTGAGGGGGCAGCATCAGACCCTATAGCACCTCACCCAATGCCCATGAGGCTCTGAGAGGGAAAGAGAAGCATGCAGGGCAGGAGAGTCGCATGCACTGAAACCCTCCACAAGGACCCTTGTAGACTGTCCACTGACTCAGAAAACCTCCTCCATGTCCCAGTGCCATTTGGCTGTGGTCGGGGCTGCCCTGGGCCACAGCGTCCAACGCATCTGGACACAGAGAACCCAGTCAGGCAGCAGCAGAAAATATGGGCCCCACAGCCAAGGCTGTTGTGAGGCTCCCATGAGATCTTCCAGGAAGAGCTCTGGGAAGGGGTGCTTGGAGAATGGAATGCACCGCTTCCCTGGGCAGCCCTCCACGCAGAGGCTGGAGGACCAGCCACGTGCCAGGCTGATTCCTTTCAGGGAAGGGTCCCAGCGGTACTCAACCGGTGGGCTATGTTTAATTTGTGACATTTAAATTACATCCTGTAGCAAAATTACAGTTGTGAAGCAGCAACGAAAATAATTTTATGGTTGGGGGGTCAGTGCAACATGAGGAACTGTATTAAAGGGTTGCAGCATTAGGAAGGTTGAGAACTGTTGGTCTAGACAGTCACAGAGCTCTCTTTCTAGACTAAGTCCCATGCATTCTGTGAAGGAATCCAAGCATGCTAGGGGTGATGGGGAGAAGAAAGAGCAGACCAGCGGTGGATGGCCATTTGTATGAAGCCTGGGGGCATGTCTGGCCTTTTGACCAGGGAGATCCTAGTGCCAGGTATTTCTGTGAGGATGTCCAAGCCCCCTGCTACCCACATCACTCACACACACACACACACACACACACTCACTCACTCTCTTCTCCCTCCCTATCACCGCCAAAACGTGTCTGGCATTTCAGCATCAGAGTCTGGTCCTTCCCACCTTTCCAGCCTCGATCCCTGACACCCCAACCTCCAAGTCACACATGCGGTGCAATCCAGGGCCAGGGTTCGGGCCTCGCATGCCCTCCCTCCCTCTTCATCCCCACCTCCTGAGCCTCCTGAACACAGGGGCCAGGCCCTGCTGATGCTCTCCCACTGATCCCGTCTATAGTGTGTCTGTACACAGCTGTTTGCATGTACTCTCCCCCATCAGACTAGCAGCCCCCTGAGGACAGGGGCAGCAGCCCCATCCCAGTGCAGCCCTGACCCTTCAGAGCAGGATGTAACTGGAAACAAGAAGAAGCTCAGGGACCAGGGCAAGGCAGAATGAAATGTGGGGGCACCCCAAGGAAGGGTGCCTGTGGATAGGCCAGGAGGCCTGGAAAAGCTCATAGGAGCTGAAAAGGGGCAAATGAAGAGAAGCTGAGGTCGTGATAGAAAGACTAAGCTAGGCAGGGCCCCAGGCACTTCTAGGGAGAGGGCTCGGTCTGCAAGAGAGCCGAAGAAGCGAGCTTCCCCCCATATAATTGCAGAGGGCGGCTGCTGGTCAGTTTGGCTGCACTGTTTCCACCGGGTTGGGAAAGGACAAGGATTTCTCTGCGAACACAGGCAACATAAAGGAAAGAAACCAAATCGTTCTGAGCACAACAAAGGAGCCAGCAGGGTGGGGATGCGTGGCCGGCCCACAGGGGTCAAAGAGCCAGGGCACCAGCCCAAGGGTCAGTCCTCCCTGGGGGGCCACAAGGCCCACACACACCTTCCTCTGCCTCTCTTGCAGCAGCGCCCCCCTGGCCAGGTACAAGGACCACCAGGGGGACCAGGGGGCTGGAGGGCTTCGCCTGCAGGAGCTGTTTGAGCTGCAGCAGGGCCGAGAGCCAGTACATATCCTCCTCCGCCAGCGGGTCACTCTGCCCTGGGGCAGGCAGCAGGAAGAGGAGGCCGCTGGTGCCCATAAGGTCCTTCTGGGACTCGGTGGCATCGAGGGCCGAGTTGCTCAACAGGCCGTGGGCCGCCTACGGGAACAGAACAACAGCAGAACCAGTTCAGGGAGGGCACACGAGCAAAGCGCCCAAGGCCGGAGCCAGACCCGAAGGTCACATTGCTCCGAGGAGGGGAGGGCGGCTCAGCTCTGACCGCCCCCCCCACCCAAGCACTCCTGCTGTGCTACAGGACCTGAAAAGGGGCTGGTCTCCATGAGGCCTCACGAAGCCCTTGGAGGAAGGAGCTGATTGTGTCCATCTTGCAGACAAGGAAATGGAGGCGACTTGCCCAGGGTGCCACAGGCAATGTGTCTGAGGCCGGGTCAGAGCCCCCCATCCAGCCCTCTGTCTACCATCTCCCCCAGAAATGGGTGCTGGCTCTGGCCCAGCTCATCCCCCCTCCCCACACGGTCACTGCCACCTTTCACTTCGTGAGCAGAGTCCCGAGAGCTCTATCCCGGGCCACACACATGCCCAGGGCAGCCAGGGGAGCATCACCTCGGGCGCTGGAGACCTGGCTCCTCCTGCCTGTGCCCTTTCGAGGAGCTGGGTCACTTCCACACTGCCCAGAGCCTCTCCTGAGTCCCCACAGAGAGCTGGCCTTGGTCCTGCCTCTGACACAATGCCACCTCTTGGTGCCTGAGGTGCTAACCAGCTCCCACAGACTGGAAGTCACCCCCCCATGCCCACGATGTCAAGGGCAGGAAGCGACCCCCATGGGTGGCCACAACATCTAGCGTGCCGTGCCGTCCTCCTTCTACTTGGGCCCCACACATGCCTCGTGCACGGTAGGCAGTAGCCTTGCTGCAGAGAGCCCGATGAGGGTGGGAAGGCCCCAGGGAGGCTCAGCCGGACAGGAAGGAGTAAATGCTCTCGAGGGAGGACACGTCACGGCCCCTTCCGCTAGATGCCCATCATGCACACACCTTAATGCACACATTGACCCAAACCGTCCGATTCCCTTTGGTGCGACAGGCGTTCAGCAGGGTCAGCGTCTGGACCCCTTCGTAAGCACAGCAGGCACCATTCTGTAAATCTTCATAACCCATGAACTTGACTTTCAGCCAGTTTGCCAGAATCCTACAAAGATAAAGCAAAAGAAACGAACCCTAAAGGGGCGGAAGAGGAGGAGGAGAGGCCCCAGGCCCAGCCACATCACTACGGACTGACTGCCCAAAGGGAGGTAGAATCCGGCATACGCCTCCCACGATCCAAGCCCCATTCCCATTCGGGAGTCACACGGTCAGCCGGGTCTGTAGAAAACCTTCATCGTGGGCTGCAGTCTTCAGAGCAAATGCCCAGCCTCGGAAAGCCCCACAGCCAAGGGGCATCTTAAGGCCAAGAGGAGCCCGGGTCAGAGCAAGCATCCAGAGCTGACCTCATATCAGCCGGCATCTGAATTCGAAGGATGCTGGGGGGTCGTGAGCGGGCCTGGCAAGGTCTCAGCCCCTTGGAAGCAGGGCTCACCTGCTGGAGTAGTCAGAAGCAGGCTCTTCACTGTCGGGCAGCACCAGTACCAGCTTCCAGAACACCTGCTCCCTCTGCCCAGGGTAATGCTCAGCAACGAGGGCCGTCAAGTCCAGAGGAGTCCACACGGCTTCACTGGGAAGGACAGTCCAAATGAAAGTCAGTCAAACGATCCTCTTCTAACGCACAATGAACCTTTAACCCCATGAACAAACCTGAGTAATTGCTGGTAGAAATATTGGACCTTCATCTGATGTATTGTCCTGTTTCTCAGCCATCGTAACCTAAGAAAGAAAGAGAAGCGATAGTCTTGGTGTCCTCGGAGGGGATGCACCAGACTGGTGTGAGCCGCGGCCACGGTGCCGGCCTGGGGAGCCTCATGTCGCTGAGAGCAGGGGGCTCTGGCTGGTCCCTGGCCGGCAGCGATGGCAGGGGAGGAGGCGCTTTCTCAACCAGTGTGAACCACACTTGCCCAAGAAAGGGAGGATGATGAGGAGCCCAAAGGTCAGGTGAGAGATGCAGATCTGTACAAAGGCTAGCTAGCCAAGCATGTTCACCCTAGCAGCTGCCTCCAAATGCTAGTCACCCGTCAGCTCACTTCACAGGCCCCTCATGATGTTGCCTGGTCTGCCCATGCCCTCTCCTCTAGAGCTCCCATATTCTCAGCATGGCTGCTTCTCGGGACTAAGGCAGAAAGCTCTGTCTATACAACATCTACTTCCTTCGGGAGGAGGGAAATTAGTACAGTGCTCTCACCAGTAAATAAACGTTCACTTTCATATTATTTTGGTACAGGAACAAAGAAACCAAATCACTAAAAATAAGGGAAAAAGTTCACCTTCCAAAACCATGCCCCACCTGACAATGTAACCCCCCTAAAGCCAGCACAGCCAGAGCCAAGCTCTTCTGCACTGACAATTTTAAGTAAAACCCCCAGCCCGGATTCCCAGCCTCTGCTCACCCTGGGACTGGGCAGGTGGCTGTGGGAGATCTGGAGGCTCAGACCACTACCCTCTTTATGCAAAGACCACTTAAAAGCTGAATAAAAGATTAGAGAGTTAGACCATTCAGCACTTATACATATGTCCACATGCATGCTATGTTAAACACACATACACACATGTGCAAGTGTGTGCCTCGCTCTGGTTGTTTATAGGATAGTTATCAATTCAGGGCTGGAAAAGACTTGAGACTAGTGAGTCCAAACTCCCATTTTGCAGAAGACACGGAGGTCCAGGCTACCCAATCGGGCAGAGCTCCTGCCTCTCCTACCCCAGAAGCATTCTCACCATCTAAGGCAGGGCCCAGAGATGGGCCCAGAGACTGGCCCCTCCACTGGCCAGGTCCCTGTCCCTGCACAGAGCAAGGCTCACTCCCAGGGAGGAGGAGCAGACGTGCTCCCAAGGGCACTGAAGGGTGGAACTGGACATTCCCAACAGACCCTCAAACAGCGACAGTGCCCTGGAGAACTTCTTGCCTTCATGGGCTATATACAAACAAGGAGAGAATGGTTGGATGAGGGCAAATGTTCCCAGAAGAGCATCTGTGGGGAGGTCATGGATGGACTGAGTCCTCAGACACTCGAGACACAGAGAGTACAGCGTGACTCCAGCAGTGGGGCTCTGCCATCCTTCTCACCATCAGCAAACCATGAGAAGGAACAATCTACAGGCATCAAGGTGGCATCCTGGATGGATGGAGGAGAAGGGACTGAGCACAGCAGTCCCCCATGGTCTCAGAGTCACACAGCCAGCCATAAGGCAGAGAGACTAAGGATAGCTCAGATCACCCCCAAAGTTATTGTTGGATGATTTAAAAAAGCCTTTAATCCAAAAGAAAAAAAATCATAATCTTCAAGGGTTTTCTCCAACAAGGTGCCTGCTGGCATATGTGCTCTTAGCCCACACACAAATTACAGATACAAGTAACAAGAGACACAAGTATTCAATGAAGTTTTGACCACTGATTACAAGCAAGGCATAAAAAATGAAGATGTTCACTTATCAGGGACATTGCCACTGTACGGAGACTGCCAGGCACACAGTATGATTTGAAAGGGAGCCTCCATAACTGCTACAGACTCCTCAAGCACATGCATCAGGTGCCCAAACATGGCAGAGCCTCTGAAACGAAGCCTATCACCACTCAAATGGACTTAGTCTAACAATCTACACATTAAAGACCAAATGGATGAAGAGTGCCTATTAGGAGTGATACCTGACTGGGCTGGTCCAGCTATATCCATCTTGGACTGTCACTAGTGGGGACATATAATAAGGGGGGCTGAGACTTTAAGAAGAGAAAGAGAAAGGCTGGGATTGCCCACGGAAAACTGAGCAGTGTATTCCACAATCCTAAACTTCTCCCTAAACCAAAAACCTGTCCCAATGCAATCAATAATGTTTCAGTGATCCAGTCTAGCTACATATCATGGATTCTGTGATGTGATGTGCCATGAATAAAAATTGCAGGTCACCAAAATTAGCCAATAAACATTTATCAAGAGGCTACTATTTACCAGGCAGAGTGCAAGCTACTGGAGAAAGAAACAAAAGCAAAACAGACCCTGTCCCCAAGAAGTTGGCATTCTTATGCCCACAGGACTGTAACCCAGCAAGAGTACTTCTAGGGCCACATCTCGAAGCAATCATGCAAGCAGGAGGAGGCACCCACCTGTACAAAAACGCTTACGGCACCTCTTTTTGTGGCAGCCAAGAATTGGAAATCGAGGTGCTGCCCATCCACTGGGCAACGGCTGAACAAGCTGTGGGACATGAATGCAATGGAACGCTATGGTGCTATGACAAATGACGATTGCGGACTTCAGAAAAACCTGCCAACACTTACACGAACTGATGCAGAGCAAAGGGAGCAGAACCAGGAGAGCGTGTACACAGTGACAGCAACATTGTAATGCTGTACAAAGTGACAGCAACATTGCAGCCATGATCACATGTGACAGACAGCTCCAAAGGCCTCGGGATGGAAAATGCTGTCCACGCCCAGGAAAAGAATGGATGTCACCTGAGCACAGATCAAAGCTGCTTTTAACCTTTTTGTTTTTTCTTTCTTGTGGTTTTTCCCTTCATTTCTGATTCGTCTTTCACAACATGACAAAGGTGGAAATCTGCTTAACGTAACTACACGTACAGCCTGTATCAGACTGCTGGCTGTCTTGGGAATGAGCAAGAAAAATTTGGAACTCAAATCTTATACAAATGAAGACTGAAAACGATTTTCACATGTGACTGAAAAAAAACCAAACGCTGTTAAGTAGGGGGGGAGGGAAGGAGAAGCGTCCATTCTGCCAGACACAGATAAGCATCTACAAGGTAACACAAAAGACACAAAGACATCTCCTGACAGAAGGCGTGAGCAGCCCGGGAGAGGGCCAAGAGACCCCCTGAGGGGTGAGGAGCACCGAGACACAACCTGCAGGGAGAGGGGCCAAGGGCGGCCCAAACGGAGATTGGAGCAATGACCATGAGGAAGACGGTACAAGGAGGGAGCGAGAGGGTTGCAACCAGAAAAGAGAAGGGGGGGTGGTGCATGGGGAGGGAGGGCGGGCGGGTGGACGCATGCCTCCTGGCGAGGGCCGAGCACCAGCCACACTGCCCCCGGCAGCACACTGAGGTTAGGGCACACACAGGGAGAGAGGGCAGGTGGGCAGACCCACCTGTGCCGCCTGGCGAAGGCCGAGCACCAGCCACACTGCCCCCAGCAGTGCCCCTGAAGACAAGGTGCCTGCTTGTAGCTACAAAAGGAAGCCTGTGCCATCTTCTTCCTGATTCTGGCATTTTAAAATATGCACAGGTTCTCACTGCGAATCACTACCCAGCTCTGCCTTACAAATGCATCAGCTACAGGTCACCTAAACTAATATGCTAAACACAGAAGCTAATTTTGTTTGAAAAGTAAAAATGAAATGGGAGCTGGAGGACAAGGAGAGAATTTTGCCATAATTGTAAAGAAGGGTTGCGTGAAGCTTTGTAGGGCCACCAAACCAGGGTCTGAGAAGCAGGAGGGACCTAGCAAGGTGGGTGGTGATGAAAAGGTGAATCCCACAGACTTCATGGGCCCCACCTCTCACCTGGTGCAGGAGACCCCCAGTGTTCCTGCATGCCCCAGATTCAGGACTCCTTTGGCCAGGTTCTCTTTAGCGATCGGACACTCGGCACTGGGGGACAAGGCCTGCAGTCTGTTGCTGAGATCCACGCCACAGGGGGCCGCAGGGAATGCTCTCATCTGCCTCTTGAGTTTTTTCCGGGCTGCAACAGCTTCTCTCCACCTTAAAAACAAAAACACCCACATCTGGTGATGGGGTTGGCAATCAGAGTGCACTGTGACCGCCTGATGGCAGCTGAGAATGTAGGAGTACTGAGGGCACCAGTGCTCTCTTTCTGGGGAACAAACGAAGAATGTGCTTGTGTCTGATGGGCATCCGATGGACAAAAGGCTCTTTCCACACTCACAAATCCACTGGGAGAAGGCCAGCTTCCATCTCTGTGAGCACAAACCTTCCCAGCCCACTCATGAATCATCCCCTTTGGTTCAGCCACCTCTACCATCAGATGGCGGATCAAAAGATGCGCCCTGCCCATGTCCCAGGAGGGAAGGGAACATCCAACGAGGTGTCTGAAGAGCTGACAAAGTGTGCCGAATCAGAGAAAGGCCTGGTGGCATTTAGATCGACACCCTAGTCACATGGTAACCAGCGGCATCTCTCCTAACAACAAAAACTGCTCTTGTGTCACGTGGTCATGTCAGCTGATGCCAGTTTTTAACAAAGTACAAAATATCCTACCATAAAACACTAAAAAACATCAGAATAACGATGAAGTCTAATCACTAATACGGAAACGCCAGCCTAGAACGAAGAGCTACTGGCACCTAAAAGGCAGAAATGCTCAAAGCCTTCCCGATAAGTTCAAGGACAAGGCACCAACGGCCACTGTCACCATCCTTACTTGACATAATCCTAGAAATGCTAATGCCTCCAGAGCAGTGAAATAAGAAAAAGTGAATGCTCCCTTGGTACAGATACGACGGTTTATGTGGAGAACCTCAAAGATTAAAGGGAACCAAAACAGCTGCCAGAGGCCAGGAATGTGGGAAGCCACAAAGCAGGCCTCACGGGCTGTCATCAGCCTCTGAGTCTTCCTAACAAAATCCAACAGGAAGAGGTCGATGAAGACATTCCCTCAAAATAACTGCGGACGGCATCGAACGCCTGGGGATCCGCCTACTAAGAGACAGAGCGCCACGTGAACAAGCTACCAACACTGCACAGAGACACAGGCAGCTCAACGTGACGGCTCCAGCGAGGGCTGTGCTCACAAAAGCTGGCAACAACACCAGCCAAGTCGGCTGACAGCATCACACAGAACAGCGTCGTGCTCCATGACCAGTCACGTTATAGATACAACAGTCAAAACCAGCAACAAGCCTCATCTGGAGGGAAAAAAGACAAAACCTGCAAAGGGACAAAAAAAGTGGGTGAGTAGGGAGCCTAGCCAGGCCTCAAACTGTATGACAAAGAAGGAACTGTCAAAGCTGCCAGCCACTGGGGCAAGTAAGAAACACAAGCAGCAAACCAGTCCAGCGGCATCATGTTTTCAATGAGCCCAAATACTCTGACCACTATCGGTGAAAAACTGCCAGGGAGATGGGAAAGCGGTCCGACCCAGACCAAGGCCTGCCACTGGGCGCTGGCTCGGGATGGGGGCGGGGGAGGTACCAGACCGAGACTGAAAAGGTCACATCACAGACCGATTAGAAGGGCAGAGGCCTCGACCAAACAAAAGACAGAGAAGCTCATGGAACATAAGAGGGATGATTCTGATCGTGTAAAACTGAAAAGGTTTAGCAAACAAATTCAATGCAGCTAAAATCAGAAGGGAAACACTGAAAGTGGGAAAAATCTTTAAAGCAAGTTTCTCTGCTAAAGATCTACTATCTAAGACAGGAAGGCAATTCTGGAAAGTCTCCTGTGAAGCATAGCCAACCACTGATGGGGCAGGCTGCCCACCTGGCGACGGACCGGACAGGAGGAGAGAAGCAGAGAGGAGGAGGAGGGAGGCCCTGTGACACGCTCAGGAGACACTCTCCAATGGCACGTGTTCACTCACCGCCGCAAGTATTTACAGAAGCACTGAAGTTCCTGCAGGGTCTCTCGGGCGCTCTGGAAAATCTCCTCGGCCAAGAACACGTCCATGAGACGATCCCAGACATCCTCAGAGCAGCGGGCCACGCGGGCCCTTCTCTCCGTCTCCATGGCACTCCTAGGCAATGACAAAGGCAGAGACACCTCAAGTCCTCTGAGTCCACACTGGTCCAGCCCCACCTTGGCAGGAGACATGTCCCCATCAAGAGGCCCTCACTGATTTCAGAATCAGAAAACAAAGCCAGAAAGCCCTCCCACAGGAAGCCATGAGATTTCTATTTTTCACAAGAACAGTGGTCACATCCATTCAGCTGTGGGTTTCTCAATTCTGAAGGAGGCCAAGGAAGACATTATCTTCGGGACAAGAGGAGAGCGAGAGAGAGGATAAGCATTTACAGAGCATCTACTGTGTGCCAGGTGCTGGGCTATGTATGCTTTTAACTAACAGAATCTCCTGAGGTTCCTGCCAACAACCCGGTGAAGTAGGCGCTAATCAAGGCACAGAGGCTAAGTGACTCGCCCAAGATCATTCAGCTAGTTAACTGTCAAAGGCCAGATCTGAACTCAGGACTTCCTGACTCCAGGCCCAGCACCCCAGGAATGGTGCCACCAGCAGACTGAATAGCAAAGTGGTTTCCTTGCTGATAATCACCCCAGTATGTGCAAGCTGAGAGAGACCACTCAGATGGGACAGTTCTAGCCAGGCCCAAATTCCACAGCCAGTTTGTGGCAAAGCCAAGACTAGTCCACAGGCCTGGGGTTACCCACAAGCCCCTCAAGTTCCAGCCCAGCATCTGTTCTCCTCCCTCGGAGGGTAGGGTCCTCACATAATCAGCCCTCTCTTTCTGCTGCTTCCATGACGGGCCCTCAACCCACACATCTCAGGTCTCCAACTATAGTCCGTGAGTCCCCTACCCCCAACTTCCATGTCATGGTCTGGAGGGGAAAGCGCTTCCCATCAAGCATCACCCAGCATGGGGGCGGAGGCGGGAGGCCAGCCGCTGGTTCTGAGATGCCATAGGCCTTCTCCCCGGCCCCTCAGCTAGCAAGTGTCAAACACAGGGTGCGCTCCCCCCAATCCCCTCTGTGCTTTAGCTGTGTCTCCTCCAGCGCCCCATGTTCTCATCAATCCCATGAGCACATGTGGAGCCTGAGCCCACCCACACGGGTTATGAGGAGAAAACGACAAGTGACCCAGATGAGCAGAGTTCTGTCACCTATCCTAGCCTAACAGTCACTATGTAGGCCACGGCCTCAGCTTCCCCATCTGTACCATGGGAGGCCTGTCCCCGCTCTCAACTTCTCTGCCACGACAACCCTCGGGCAGGGGTGAAAAATGTGAGCCCTGAGAGGCCCGTCCTAAGGACAGAGCAGGAATCTGGCTAATTCGAGGCCCTTCCAGCCTCCTCAAAGCCTGTGCTTTTATCTGCCTCTTGGTGAGTCAGAAAAAAAACACACATATTCCAATGGCTCCCTAACATCTTACTGAAAAACAATATACAATTTCTTCTTCAAGTTCAAATGAAAAGCTTTCATTTAAAAGCTTGTTTGTAAAAGATACCACGATAGACTGGAAGTCGTCTAAGTAACCTTTTCTCGGCAACTGACTCCCTATCCAGGTAATCACCCCCAGTGATTTGTTCATCCCGGCCAGGGCATTCCAGAAAGGCATTCCCTGGCTCTCTGTAAAATACGGGGCATCCCAAGCGTGTTGCCAGCTTCCTCACAAGGGCCGCTGGGAGGCCAGAGGAAACCCTCCACGCTGGCGACAGCCCTCCTACGAGCAAGCCCCTCCAGCGGCAACGAGAAGCAAAGTTGTCGCTACAGGGATGGCTGCTCCTAAATTAAGCCCCTGTCTCTGGCTAAGGAAGGGCAGGGTAGAGCAGCAGGTAGAGAAACTGCCACTGAAGGGCTGCTGCGCCTCTGGCTGCTGCCAGGTAGCTGGGCACATGCAGTGCTTGAATCCCCTCCCCTGGAAATTCCCTACCCCAAGGAGAGCATTAGTCTGACTCCCACGCCCTGTGAGAGCAGACAGCCTAGGGCAGTCACCCTGGGTACAGGGTAGGGAGGCCTCAAGGTGAAACACGAATACGGTGCAACTGTTTCCAAAGGCCATCAGACATGGCAACTGTGCCCATCTCCCGAGTTTTCTCCTCCAGCCTGTTCTCTCAGAGCTGGTCCCACAGGCACCCAAATGGACAGTCAGGCCCCAGCCCTCCCTCGGCTCAGCCACGGATCGGGCAGACACCCCCATCTGTGGACAGAGGCCAAGTGGGCACCAAGGCCACTGGAAGAGCCCGGCTATCGCTGAGATAAGTCAAAACTAAGGATCCCAGCCACAAGTCCTTGGAGAAGCAGACTCCGGCACACGCTCAGCCTCGCTCTGGCTCTCACTCACTTCAACTCCCGTGAGGAAGTCTCCCTCACACACTCAGCCACCACGAGATCCAGCAGCTCGGCCGCCAGGACCCGGCTCAGCCGGACCAGCAGGAGCTCTCTTTCCCGCCTCCGTCTGCCAGAGAGAAAAGAAAGCCCAGAGAGAGTCAGCGAGGTACCGAGCACTTCCAGGGCTCGACCCGCAGACGGCTACCTCCCTCCCGTGGGCACAAGAACACGGCACCTTTGATCTTCGGCTCTCTTTTCTTCTTCCTGAACTCTTTCTCTTTCTTTCTTCACTTCCTCAGCAGCCACCTGCCTCAGAACATCCACAGTTGTTGTGGCCAAGAGCTCCTCTGTGACCATCTTGGAAACCCTAGACAAAGTCAAATGCATCGTGCCACTTGGCCCTCTCCAGAGCCAGAGGCTGGATGGGGGGTGGGTCTAGCAAGGCCACGGGACTCTCCTTAAGCCAGCCCCATCTGAGGCTGGAGAGTGAGGGACAGGGGCTGCTGAGGAAAGCTGCAAGGCCATGGGAGGCGGCTCACAAGAGACAGGGTCTAGGGAGACCCAGAGCCTTCCAGCTCAAGGAGAGAAACCCAGGAGCCAGCAAGCGTACCCTAAGGCTGCAGTTGCATAGGCGGCTCCGGCCTGGCCGATTTCTTTGCAATACTTTCTGAGGACATCCTGGACGATGTCTTCCACGACCCCCGCGATGTCCTAGGACAAAAAAGAAGACAAACGACCCCCGCCTTCTTTGGCCTCAGCTGCGTGTTCAGCACGTCTCAGTTCCACGTGAGTTCATGACAGGCCTCTGGACAGCTCCGTGTTCGAGGCAACCCCCTCCTAGGACGCTCGGAGAGCATCAGAATCTTCTGGCCCCCAGACGTGCCTCTGTGTGGCATTTTGAGGCCCCTTTCCCCCCTTTGCTCCCCTCGGCATTCCCATTCTCTGAATCTCTCTCTGGCCGGGCAGTCCCAAAGCCCAGAATGCCCAGTCCCCTCCCCACCACCTCCTGGATGCCTTCAAGCCACAGCTCAAATGCCAACAGCTACAGGAAGCCCCCTGGCATCCTCCTGACATCCCTCCACTGGAAAAGCCTTCCTGGCTAAGGTCGCCTTCCGCCAACTCCCTGGATCTCGTATGTACCTAATCACTGACATGCTGTCTCCCCGTTACAATGGAATCTCCTGGAGGGCAGGGGCTGGGTTTTCTGCCCTCTGCGGCACTCCCACTCAGCAGGCATCTGTTAAGTGGAAACCGGGCTAAGACACAAAGAGAGGCCACAGCAATCCCTGCTCTCAGGGGGGCAACGCCACGCTGACGCCACTGCCCAAACCTGACACAGGCCTGTCTGCGAAGGAGCTGGACTAGGGGCTGTCTCACTCCGATGCTCCTACCACTACCTGCCGCGGAGGAGAGGCAGTGTAACCCCGTCAGTGTCCGTACCGTGTCAGTGTAAGCAGGCCGAGGCTTGGGAGGAGGCAGCTCAGGCTGCCCTATGGGCTGGAACAGAGAGGACGGGGCGGCTGACGGCAGGGCAGGCATGGTGACCGTCAGGGCCGGCGCTGGCCCGGCGGTCTGGGTCTGCAGCGGCTGAGCCAGGGTGACAAGCGAGGGCTGCGGCGGTACACAGAGCGCTAACACTTCTGCCCCAGGGCTGGCTTCTTCCACCTTCCCACTTCCTGAAGGAGATGGCAACATCAAGATGAGACCACAGAAGAGTGCCCACCCACACTGAGCACGAGAAAGCACAGAGAACCCAGGGAACCGAGAGCAGAAGACTGGGCACTAGATCAGGCCAGCCGGACACCAGCAGAACCTCAGAGAGCCAGCACCATTCCCAACATCTGCCACGAAGGGCACCTAAGCACAAAGCCAGGCACTGGCTTTCCCAAGCTTCTTCCAGGACCAGTGTGGCTCACTGCAAAGGGCGTGGGATCTGGGGCCAAGACCTGGGTTCAAATCACCTCTGTACCTTACTCCCTGTGGGACGCTGGGCAGATCCCTGAGCTTCTGAAGCTTCAGCTTCCTCATTCATGAAAGGCCCACAACCCCATGACGACCTCTCACTCACCTCCACTCTCCATGCTTGGTTTCTGCACACTCATGGCGGGCTCGGGGGCCGTGCTCTCGCCCATGTATCTGCCCTGTGCATTGAAGCTACACAACGGGGTGTGACAAGGGACAGGGGGTAAAGGCCCTCCATTCACCACCTCTCCAACTGAGACGGCTAGCTTCTCTGTGATAAAAGTGCACTTCTTCACCTTGGACAAGCCCTCGGGTTCCAAGAATGCAGAACGATTAAGCTCAACACAGCTGTTCCCACAACAAATAAACAGGAGACCAAAATCAGATAAAAGAAATGCCACGTTCCCAACAGAGGGTCAAGGGCAAAGGCAAGCTCCTATACCCACTGCCCAGCTGCATCTGCCACAGCAATCCCTCGAACTCTGAACCTGGATCCTCCCAAGTGCAGGCCAACCCTCTCAGAGAAAGAAAGGAAGAGGGGCCATTCAGCTGACTGCCTGGGGCCCTGCCCTCCCCAGACCTGCATTCTGGTGACATCGAGAAAGAATAAACGTGGTCCACAAAACATCTAATTTCAACAAGAGTAACTGGTCCAAAATTCGGAAAGGTAAAGGTGAGCCAGAAGCAACTCATACTGGGCCACCTCCCTAGTGTGAGCGGGCTCTCCAGCCATATAGACCACAGCCCCTCTGGGACAAAGTGGAGCCAAGCTGGTAACAAGTCCATCCTTGTGGAGGCTGGTCCTTCAGTGGGTCTATACTTGAGCCCCCAAATCCCAGAGCAAAGCATGTGAAAAATCTAGGCTATCCACTGCAAGGCATCAGGGGGGCAGGAGGGAGGGTGACCAATTAACGGGGGGAGGGGTCATTCCCTTCTCTATCTCTGGGAGGCCCCTGCAGTACCAAGCCCATGGACCAAGTCTCTGCTGTAGCAGCTCACAGACATGGAGATGACAGAGGAGGGCTCCTGGCAAAGGCACCATAGATAAAAGGAAAAGGTGGCTCAAGACACGCCCAAGAGCTCTTGGGAGTTCTTACCCATCAGACACACTGAGGCCATAGTAACTCAAGAAGTCAGTCACTTCCTCGGAGTCTCTAAACAGTAACATGGGCACCAGGTTATCCAAGGGGAAGCTGGTGGACCTCTGAGTGCTCACTGTGTATGCGACATTGAGGGCCCGCAATGCATCTTTGCGGATCTGGAAGAAAAACAACGCCCATCAGTGCAGACATCCATCCCCCGCAAGGCGCTGGGAGTGTTCTGAAGCCAGCATCACCCGCACCACAGACTCTGCTGTAGCCAATCAAGGGCATTTCCCCATCACCAACCCCTCCAGTGATTCACCGATAGACAAAGACCATTTCCTGCAAACCACACGAGCTGCTTGGCTTGGGGACAAGGCCTTTCTGTGCCATCTTTATTCATGTGAACAAGTCTCACAAAAGGGGAAAATCTGCCCCCTGGACACTTGGCACTTTGTGCTGAAGGTCATGAGGGAGGGAGCTTTTTGCTTTGAGAAAGCAAAAAAAGCCAGCTGATGCCCTCCTTCTCAGACCCCCAAACAGACCAAAACCTGAGTATTCTCCCACACACCAGGCACCAACCCCTGGAGAGCAGGGGGGAAAGTGGCCAGGAGAGGTTTTTAGAGCGAAAAGTCTGCCTTCTGGATTCTAAGCCCAAGAAATCCTGGGGATGAAATTTTTAAAAGAAAATGCTGCCTCCTTTGCATGGAAAACTCTAGTGATATGTGATCAACTGTCATTCCCAACTCCCGCAGAGGTCAAGAGACTAAAAACATCACGTGTCCCATTAGGGCATCTGCTCTGCAGGGGAAAGGAACGGCTCCCTGGGACCCTCCCTTCTGGGGGACCCCCCTTCTGGGCGCGTCTTCATGGACCACTCCAAGGCTATTGCCGGATGGCATCACCGCAAATCACAGAATCAGAACTTGAGAACTGGCAGACAACCAGCCCAGTGGCATCAAACTCATGCAGAAATCTGAATATGAATTTAAAATCCCAACACCTAATCCGGTACCCTAATATTTAGAGTGGCTTCTGCGCCAGGCCTTGGGCTGAGGGCTCTACAATTACTAACACACAGGATCCTCCAAACAACCCAGAAGGTCACTGCTATTAACAAAACTGAGACAAGCCACAGTGAAGCTCAGCGTCACATAAAAAGAAAGTGTCTGACGCTGGTTCCTGGTCCTCCTGACTAGAGCCCAGTGCTCTGCCCACTGTACCACCTGGCTGCCTAAAAACCACGAGCTGGCACCATCTCCATGTACTGTTTTATTTACACTGTAATTTGTCTCAGCAGCAGCGAGTCTGACACCTCTGAGCTAATCCTACCCTTCCTCTCCCAGACGGAGAAGCTGAAGCCCAGAGAAAGTGGCTTGCCCAAGGTTTCCTGGCAATAAATGGGAAAGCAAAGGAGATGCTCCCCCCCCCCGCATCCCTGCCCCCAGGGAGCACTGTGACTCGCAGAACTTTTTCTCACTGCAGACCAAAGCAGTGAGCCCCAAAGGCCCCCCCCCCCCCCAGCCCTCCGTCACGGCTGGCCCACCTGATTGAAGTAGCAGTGCAGGAGGCAGGCATTCAGGTAGGACGCAGATCTAACCAGCTTGAAGAACCTGACAAAGTTGTTGCTGTTCAGGGCTGCGAAAGCCTGCACTGCGAACTTCACCTCTGGGGAGTTGCGGACATCGGGCCGGAATTGCTGTACCTCCCTGGGGACACCAGCACAGAGTGACTCAGGGGATGCCCACGCGCAAAGCTGGGCGACGAGGACAGGCAGGTCTACAGCAGCCCAACAGTGCTTACTGTAGGCCTCTCTACCGCCAGGGACCCAAATGGCTGTGTGCATTGCAAGAGCAAGGCAGCCTTCTAGTTATTTACACGGAAGTTGCTTCAAAATAGGAATCAAGTCAGGCATGCACATGTTCCATATGCTTACAAATGGACAGAAGGGCACCAATCAGTGATCACTGTCTGCCAAGCATGGCCTGAGAGGCCCCACCGTCCACAGAGGGACAGGGCCTCCAGATACGTCAGCAAAGCAGCCGATCAGGCCTCCTTTTCAATGATAAAATCCTAGCTGGTTCTGACAGTGGTCCGCTGGCCAGGGCCCAGGGTTCTGGGGCCAGAGACTTTCCTTTCTGGGTCTTTCCCCAAGGGCTGTTGCCAGAGGATGCTGAGGGCACGGGTCTAGAGCCTTCTTGGGTCCTGGGCTGTCTCCATCAGGCTGGGAGGGGAGGCAGGGATGTGTCCCTGGAGGGGATAGGCTCCAGAGGGCAGGGCCTATTTTCTCTTTCTACCTCCAACACCTTGCCCATGGCCCAGTACATAGCAGGTACTTACCACATGCTCGTTGATAGATTAAAAATAACTCTGTACCCAACACAACATATGAGACAATGCAAAACAAGAATTTTCTATGCAGAGACAAAACCTCAAACATATACAAACTGGGGAAAGAAATTTTAGCTCATGGGTATTTTGGGGGAAGATTAATGCAATTTCCCAAAAAGTGACCTTTTCAAACAATCCAAGAAGGGAGACAAAGGTCTCTCATGCCCTGTTGGGCCATTCAAAATCTATCCTACAGCTATGTTTTCCCCAGAGGTTTTGTTTTAAATGTCTGCTTCATCACACAGACCTACACATTCTAAAAAAGCTACTAAAGAAAAGGTACACATCGTCCTTCTGAAATACAAGCACCACAGAGCTTCAAGCCGCTGGCCAGCACCTAACCACCGACACCACGTGAACTCTGGCCACGTGTGTCTGAACACACACAGCATTAGATCCCAGACTTCACTCGGCCTCTCCGACTTCAGATCCCCAATCCTGAGGTTCCCAGGCCCACCACCCTGGGGACCAGGGTGGGCTAGGAACATTTCTGCTTTCCTGGTGCTGACGTCTTTGAAGTAAAGATTGGCCATCGGCACATCGCTGTGCTCCCCACATCGCCCCAACGGGATCGACCACCTTCCCTCCGTGGGCTGAGCTGCCCTGCCTGGCCCTGCCATCACCGTTGTTGCTGCTGCTCCAAGAGATGGAGATCGATGAATGGCCAGCCACTTTCCCTCTCTGGGCCTCAGTTCCCAAGGGTTAAGCTACACGAGTTCTCGTCTTGCTCCCAGCTGCTGTTCAATCCCCCATATAGGTGGCCAGCATGCTCCTGGAGGGCAGTTCCCAGCCCTGCCCATCCCCCACTCTTTGCTGTCTCCTGCCCCTTTACCACCCACCCCTGGGGCCATCACCCCCCAGTGGAGCACTTGCCTCAGGATGTCTCCCTTGTTGAGACTGAGCAGGACGCTGTAGCCTCGGAATTCTGCTTCAGTCGCACAGAGGACGCCCTTGTTGGCCAGGTCCTGGTACATCTCCTTGAGGCTCTGCAGACACTTGGTCATGTTCTCATTGTTGATCTTGGCATCAAAGGAGGACATGGGCTCTTCACACAATGAATGCGCACAGTGGATGTGGAATCGGGTGCACTTTTCAATCAGTGACACTGTCAGGGGGTCACAGAGGTGCTGCTGTGTGATGTCCTGCCCCACAAGAACAGAGCCAGACAAAACCAGGCAGTGAGAGCCAGACAAAAACAAGCAGTGAGAGCATGGTCACGGGCCAGGGTCATCCTGGCTGTTACAAACTGCCTGCTTCTTATGATCATGTGAACAATGGTCCAGCCAGCAGACACACACACACACACACACACACACACACACACTCTCTCTCTCTCTCTCTCTCTCTCTCTCTCTCTCTCTGAGTGATCTTGGGGTGCTTTAGAATGACTCCTGGAACTTGGTTATCACTTTGAGGGTGACACATCACCCTTGGAACAATCACAACAACTGGCCTTCCTATAGCATTTTCCAAGGTCCCGAATGTCTGTGCTCCCTGTACATTCACCCTGAAGGGACTTCACCTGACACTCACTTTTCTGATCTGAGAAATAGGGACAGGCCTCCTGATGCCTGCCACCTATGGATAACAGTATCAAGCAAGCCCACCATAGCTGGAATATGCTGGAGAAATGGGAGCTGCCACCCTCCCAGGGTTCAGCTTCCAGTCTACAATTCTCAAAAGGAGGCCAGGTCGTACCTTCCTTATTCCACGGGTCCTGTTCCACACAAAATCGTACCAGTCACGTGAACTCCCTTCCTTCTGGTCCATAATCTGGGTGACGAGGTAGTCCATAGTCATGCTGAGCACCCCTGAGGGACGGAGCTCATGGGGCAGGGGCTCTTCCTGGTCAGCCGAGGATCGGCTGTATTCTTTTATTGCTGCTGCGTGATCCACCTAAGAAGGTGAAAAAGACCCGCTGGTTCACATTTGGTTTTGCTCCTGCTTGTCCTAGAAGGCACGTATGCTCGAGGTTTTACTAAAACCCATCACTCTGCACAAGGGCTGGGAGTGGACAGGAGGCTTTGCCAGTCTGGGAGCTCCCAACAAGGTACAGAGCACAGCCCTGCCTCTGCATTTTCATCTCCCCAAAGTTCCCTGTGCTTTGCCTCAGCACAAAGGACCTTCATACATCAGCCAGCCCAGTTAGTTTCTCCACCAGCCTCTGTTGAACCCAGGATGACTCAGATACGGGGATGTCTGGAGGGTTTTACTGGCAGGCTACCCTCCAATGGGGTCAATCCCATTTTCCACGAGCCTCCATCCAAGGCCTAGATAACATAGCAGCAGTCACTTCCTGTATCATGGGGAGCCAGGGAGCCCTCCAGCTGCACATCTGTGCGGCCTCTGATGTTGCCCAAAGACACTGTCCGTGGACAGGTCACGCTGGTCACAAGTTCCTAAGCATCTTTCCATTGCTGCCAGGTCACCTGCAAGCCAGGTTCTCCTTCTATCTGCGATGCATGGCCCTCTGCATACACTGTCACCAGAAGCATGCTGGGCTTGACAGGATATGCCCCGGTGGCAGTGAGCAGAGACACTGAAAGGAGCCCAAAATTGAAGAGGAGGAAGCTAGCGTGCTGGATTACAATGGGAAATAGGGTAGGTCTTTCAATGACAGCAAGCTTCCTGTCCCTCCAAAAAAAATACCTTTTAAAGGCCATATACCCTTCTGGGGATGCCACACAGAGCTGCACTAATGAAATCCCAAACTTTCTGGAATCAGTATTAACCCAAACGTAGTAAGAAGACATAAATGAGTGTCCACAACCCACAGGAGATCCCCAGGGGTAAAGCAGGTGCATGAGGTGGTCTCCCATCAGTGGATGGCCTGAGTGCTGCACGGGGCCGCTTGCCCCGTGGGCAGACACGAAGGACAGTGCCAAGGGATGTGCAGGCTTTGCAGCAATTACCACACCAATGAGGTCACAGCTCCAATCACAGCAAAGCGCTAGGGGTCATAGGTAGACAACACAGGGAAAAAGCCACCGGGATTAAGGCAGACAGGTGTCCATGCTACCCAACCTGGTCCGTTCCAGGCATCACTTCAAAAGAACTCAGCTGGTTCCTGGTTTCTCTCATGTACCGCTCTTTTTCAGGACACATGTCTGGGCACGTCCCAACGAAGGCTTTAGCTTTATCCAGATCCGTTCTTTTGACTCGAGCTAGACAGTGACAAAGAGAAGGACTCGATCAGCATTTGCCCAGAAGGACATGGGGCAACAATGAACCAGCACCTGTCCTGGAAGAGCCCGGGCTGGGCACAGACCCCAAGGGAAGGCCGTGACCAAGGAGATGCTAGAAACTCTGGAAAAAAGCAGGCCACGGACAATGAGGAGAGGCTGGAGGTGGGCGCCTAGGGTGGGATACAGAGCTCATCACTACTGAGCACCAAGAACAGCTCCAGGCCGAAGGTCTCCCCCTCCGCCGGATAACAAAGGTCCTTGTTATGGGCGGCAGGGGGGAGAAGGGAGAGGCAGGAGCCAAGAAGCGCTTCACTGGATCTTCACAACAAGGGAGGGGTTGATCTTGTCCCCAGAAAGCAGAGGTTAACTGGCTGGGCTGGGCCAGGGTCACATGGCCAAGAAACATGTGAAGCTGAATCTGAACTCAGGTTCTCTGTGCTGAACATCTCATTGGTACAAAGAAAGGGGCTATGACAGCGGTTCTCAACCTGTGATTCACAGGTGTCCTCGATCTGCCTCCAGGCGGGGCCGCACACATGCAGACATGCCCACACACGAGTATTAAAGGGTCCCAGCATTAGGAAGGTTGAGAACCACTGGACTATGAGATGAGGACTAGAAATCACACTGACAGCACTCTCTGGGTCCAAGGATGCGCCATGTCTTTTCCCTGCACTTGGCTCATTACTATTTCCAGGGCGCGCCTCAGACCACTGGCCTTCCGTTTCACTCTTGGCACAAGCACAGTGCTCCAGACCCATTTCTGATGCTCCTGCTGAGAAGGCCACCACCCAACTACCCATCACTCACTCCCAATTCAGGAAGCACATCCTAGTGCCTAGCAGCTGGTGGCCAGACGAACCAAGACAAAAGAGAACGAAGCATGCCCTGCCCTTGAGGAGCTTCGATCCTACCATTTATATCAACATGAGCAACCCCAAGGAAAACTGCCAAGTGGTTAGAGAGTCATCAATGCTGGCTCTCTGTGCTTGACAGACACAACAGGAACCGCTCCTCTGGCAGGTCCCAAGAAAGCCGAGCACCCCCACAGATGGGGCAGGGGCTCGGCTTGTGTCTGGTCAGCAGATCACATCGGGGCTTCAACGGGAGAGGGGGACACCAGCCCAAAGCTCACCTTGCCTCATGATCTTGTCCCTCTGGTCAAGGAGGCGGTACTTGTCCTCCGACGTCTCAGCCAGGGTCCCCATCAAAGTGCTAAGGGTGGTCACTGACAGGCCCAGGTTGTCAGAGCTCAGGACCTCAGGCCCAGAATCAAAGGGCTCCCCTTCAAACTGCAAAGACTTGGAAAGGCTTGCTTTCTTAACTGGAGAACTACAAAAAAGAACAACATGCTTGGCTAGGTCCCAGAGCTGACTCCGACTTCCCTGGCCTGATCTCCGTGAAGTCTCCTGACTTCCAGACACCAATGGCTTTGTGATCTCACTCCATGCCTGCCCACCTGACCTCCCAGTGCAGCTCCTGCCCACAATCTCCTGTAAAAATCACCCAGGGGCTTTCCTTGAGCTCCTGACCTTGTGTGAATGCCTGGGACACAAGGGGGCCCCCCTTAGCCCTGATTCTCTCAATGAGTTTTGCTTAAGTTTCTTGGGATGACGCCCTTTCTTCACCACCCACAAAGTCCTACTTGGAGGCCTCCATGGGGCCTGGAAGTGGCTCTGAGCTCTAGAAGGATCCACCCCAGTGAAGCTCAAGCCTGTCTGCTGTCCAGCCCTGCCCAGCTAGGAGCTGAGACCCCCAGAGCTAAGTATCAGGAAGAACTGCTCAGTCTCACGTTGCTTTTCTCTACAAACCCACGATTCTCTTTTAAGCAGGCTGATGACATGACTCCACCAGCAGTGGCTGCTCTAACTGCAGGGGGGCTTCAGTGCTACCGTGTCACCATCATTGGGAACTCCAGGCATTCAAATTCCCCCAATGAGATGATGACAGCATGGTGAGCAGAGCAAGGAGAACAACTTATAAAATGGCCACATCAGAAAAGCCACTCAGGACGCCTCGAGAACCAAAGCCGAGGTGCCCGCCCTGCCTCCTGACCGAGCTGGGGATGACAGACGGAGACGAACGTTTTGTGAATGTGGCCAAGGAGGGAATGTGTTTTTCTTAACTTAACTCTGCATGTTTGTGGGGAGGGTCTGAGTTATCTTTTCATTCCAATGGTGGAATGGCAGCGGGATGGTGGAAGACACCACAGAAATTTGTGCTGTTTTCATTACCATACTGGAGAGTCATGAAAACCCCTGGAAACGTCAGAGTCCCTGCTTACAAAGGAGCAGCTTCCACATCTGAACCAACCAAAAGCCCCCAGTGAGAATGCAGGACAGCCGAGGCCTAAGCGCCTGGCCCTCGACCCAAGGTCTTTTCACCACAGCTGGCTGCCTCAGGGACCACATGGCAATGGTGGGCCAACCACTCTGTCTTCATTCTTAACACTAAAATTCAATGTGAAAAAAACCACCCATTCCCTTTTATTTCACAGGCTAAAAAGCAGAAGTGCCATCCGTAAGATCAATTCAAATCAGGTCCTTGACCCAGAAGTTCTGAAGCATAATTGGACCAAAAAAACTAGTGCTTCATAACATGGAGCTTAGAACTATGGTAAGCGATCCTTGACTCCCGACAGTCTATGCCAGGTCCCAGCAGGCAGTTCAGGAAGCATATAATAAGCACCTTCTGGGTACTGTGAGAGGCACTAGAGACAAGACCAAAATGGGGCAGCCTCTGCCCTCGCAGAAGCCTCAACGTGTGCAGACCAGCATACCCGCAAGGCTCCCAACGCCTACCTCTTGGCCAGAAGGCTGCTGCTACCGCCAGATGCAGGTCTCAGGAGCGGTTTGCGTAGCGGGGAAGGCTGGAAAGGAGAGTCTTCACAGCTCTGAGTGGTCTCCCCCTCATTTGACTGTTTCTCCTTTGGTGAAAATTCCTTCTTGCTAGGACCTAAAGAGAAGCAGGTCAGACAGGTCAGGAGTTTCTAAGGCCGGGGCCCCCCAGCAATCAGACATTCTCATGTGGAACAAAGCCACGCCTCCTGCAGGATACAGCAGAGGCCCCGAGGGAGCCGCCCTCCAGGTTCCCCCAACGTGCTACCAGCTACAGACAGCAGCGTTCCATCCAACAGAAAAGGCCAGAATCAACTCACTTATTTTCTTCTTGTGCCAAAAGACGAGCACGTCTTTGTGCAAGCTTTTCCCTTTCTTCCGAGCCAGAGCAGCAGACACCTGAAAACACATTTCAGAACCAATGAGTGGAGGTGGGAGCAGCAGGGGGAGGGAAGACAACAAGGCCGGAGAGAACACAAGAGGACCAAATGACCCTCCCTGAAGCCAGTGGTGCTACTGGCCTTGAGAAGAACCCCTCCCGCCCCCCCAGAGTGACAGCAGCTCTGTCTGAGGCAGCTAAGGCCTGGAGTCGGGGGGGGGGGAGGCCCCTCCACTGGCGAACGGCTGAACGAGCTGTGGAGTGCCAGCAGTGTGAGCATTGTGGGAGATGACCCTATCAGGCCCTAAGAGATGACGAGCAGGCGGCTTCAGGCAAACTGGAAAGCCTCCTATGAACAGAAGCAGAGTAAAGGGAGCAGAACCAGGAGACGTTGTATCCAGAAACAGCAACATTGTAACAACGACCAGCTGTGAAGGACTCAGCCCTTCTCAACAAGCCCCCAGACAGTCCCCAAGGACTCCTGGTGGGAAACACTGTCAGTAGCCAGAAAAAGCACTGGGAACCCTTTTTCACTTTGGTTTTGCTTTTTGAGGGGAAAGGTGTTGGTGTCATCTTTTGTGACGGGGTCAACACAGAAAGCTCTTCTGCATGACTATACCTGTAAAGTCTGCAGCAAACCATGAGCCTTCTCAAGGGGGGATGGGGGAAGAGGGGAGAGCAGTGGAAACTAAAAAATCCAAAATGTTCATGCTAAAAACTTATTTTAACATAACTGGGAAACAATGACATAGAGAAATAAGGAGAAAGAAAGGGGCACTAGCGGGGACAACACCAAGAGTCAGAGCAATCCCACCGGAATGCTTCTCGTGATGTCAGGGACCCTCCCAGACGGCATCAGCAGAGATGGAACTCAGGGGCTGGGGAGGGCAACCGAGCCAGGAAAGTTCCCAGGGATTGGCTCACTATGGATTGGCAGAGAGGCTGCCGGTGGCCAGAGGAACGCCTTAGCCATGGCGATCCTTGCAAACCACCGGTCATGTTACAGATGGGGTGTAATCTACCTTGGTGGATAGACTATCCACACCAATAAAATCCCCTTGGCTCTCAATGAACACAAAGCCACTGACGCTCAGCCCTGGGCATTCCCACACATCTATGAGAAAGTTTGGTGACAAGGGCTGCATTGTGGCATCACTTTCCTGTGCCTGAGGGGCAGCCACAGAGAAGCAGAAGGCACTGGCTTACTTTCCTATCTGTTGCTCCCCCTGAGATGGCACTCGGTGAAAACAAAGCTCAGGAAAGCAGTGTGGGGGGAGCCTCCAACAGTGACACCCTAGAGAAGAATCGTCCATACGTGCTGACAGCATCCGCTAGCATAAAGGGGGGCAAAGGGGAGCAGGAGCAAAACCACCCAGGAAATGGGCTTCCTGCTTCAGACCTGGGGCACGCAGTCAAGAACCAGAGGACTCAGCATGCAGATCACAAACCTGGCCCGGCATGCTGAGCCCCCAAACTGTCTTCTTTACGCAAAGTGCTGCTTGTGCCACAGTGCAGCTGGAGCTCCCACAAGACCACACTTGCCCCCAGAACATGAATGGGAGGTGCCCGGGGTGGGGCAGGCAGGCAGGAGCCCAGGCCTCCTGCCTGTGGCTATGTCTGGCAGCCCCCAGGCCTGGAATGCTCTCCCTCCTCTGCCCCAATGACTGTCTAACAAACCTTTTTAACTTCTGGTGCCTCTCCTCTGCTAACAGAGTAAGCATTTCCTGGTCATCCCATGTATGTGGGATGTTTGCTGAGTGTGTTTGCTCATTGGCTCCCACATGTGATCATAAGCTCCTTGAGGGAAGGGGATCTTTACAGCACCAGGCACACAGCAGGTGCCTAACAAATGCCCTCCCCATGCACAGAGACTCTCAGCGACGGTATGGAGGCAGGGAAAGGCAGACTGCCAGTCATCCGGCAGGAGCAAGAGATGCCCAAGTATGGCCTGAGTACGACAATTGTGGAGAGGGGGGCCTCTAGGGAAATGTGCCGCGCTCACTGGTAGGGGAAACACCTGAGAGGGGCTGCTATGGACCCAGTGAAGGGACACCTCTACACACATCGAAGGGAGCACTCACGTGGTCTGAGAAGTGCACGATGGCGAGCTTCCGGTGGCGCCTGGGGTAAACGCGCTGCACCTTCCCAAAGCGGCCAAAGTACTTCTCCAGGATCACCCTGTCGTTGAGGTAGTTGGGGACATTCTTGCACTGAATGGCGGTGAGCTCACTCTGCAACAAGCTGCTGGAGCTCTCCACGCTCTCCTTCCTCCCCCGGCGGGAAGAAGCCGCCCTGCTGGAGGACCCTGCGAGGGAAGCCATGAGGAGGGGGAGGGTTGGGGCTGCTGGGCGGTGCAGTGAGTAGAGCACCAACCCTGAAGTCAGGACAACCTGAGTTCAAATCCGGCCTCAGACACTTGACACGCTTACTAGCAGTAAGGTCACTTGGGCAGGTCAGTTAACCCCAACAGCCCTCCAAAAAAAAACAAAAGGGAGAAGGGTAAATGGGCACTGAGCAGGAGTCTATGCAGGACAGCACCCCAGGGAAGGCCCAAGGGGCGCAGACAGGAGAGGCGCCCTGGGAACTTTCCCCAACTGCAGGGGCCAGCACGTACCTTCCTGGCTGTCTTTGCTGGTCATTTCTTCCTCCTTCAGCCGGGGGGTGGACAACACGGTCACCCCCCCTGGAGCAGCGTGCTCTGCCTCGGCAGACTCCAAGGCACCCACTTCCTTTTTCATTTCTTTGCTTCCTAGGCGGCCGACTTCTTTATTGCTTCTCAGCATGTCCTGCAGCGTCCGCCCAAATAAGCCGCCACTACGCGGGCGGGTCAAGCGGGGAGGGCGCTTTTCTGGAGGATGATCACCCCGCGACAGGAGCTCCACATCTTCCGGGGCATCATAGTCACGTCTCCTGGGCGATCGGTCATGATCTTCCTTTCTCTTCAGCCCTTTCACATGCCCAGGTAGTGACCCTCCCTGACCACCAGCATCATCGCGTCCTTGCTTGCCCGCAGCTTTGCTCGTAGAGAAGGGCTCCCCCACAGACCCCGGCGACACGAAGCTCGAGAAGCTGCCCCCCGAGCTCCCAAAGGCCAGTCTGGGCCCCCTCTTCTCCTCCTCCACATTCTGACTCGATGGAGCAGAGGCAAAAGTTGAGGACAGGGTGCTGCCAGACGACTTGGGGAAGCTAAAACTCGAGCTGGTGCCCAAGCTGCTCGACCCCTGGGAAAATGCAAAGGAGGTCAGTGCCTCGGGCCCACTGCTGATGGGGCGGGAGAATGTGAAGGAACCTGGAGCCACCTGGCTCTGCGTCTTCTCCGGCTCCGACTCCACCCCAAAGATTGGTCTGAATGTCGTGTTTTCAGGAGGCTTAAAACTGAAATCAGATCGCCCCAAAGTACCACCAGACACCTCTCCACCACTGAGCCCAAAGCCAGTGGCACCGGAGAAAGCTCCAAGACCAGCAGGCGGCTTGAAGCGAAAACCTGGGCTGCCAGAGCCGGATAAACCAGGAGGCCCAGCAGCTGCTGGGAGGGCAGGAGCCTGTGGGCCCTGGGCAGAGTATAGGCTGAGACCTGAGGCAGGCGGGAATCCCACTGTGGGCGCTGAAGAAGACTGGGCCCCCCCAGAGGTCTGTGAAAAGCTGGAGGACGGTGCAAAGCCCTTGCTCGGTGCTGAGCCAACACCGCTCTGTCCAAAGAGCGAGGGCTGGCCAAAGCGAAAGGGTGGCTGGGCCTGGAACGTCCCCAGAGACCCAGGGGAAGGGCTGGAGAACATGTTTGATGGCTGCCCCCCAAAAGGACCGCTGGGGTTCATCTCTAGAGCTGACTATCGCAGAGCAGAAGAGACTGGAGAGCTACAGGAGCAGTGGCTGGGTCAGACATGTATCCATCGCAGCCCTCCGGAGGCTGAAAGAGAGGGTGGGGTGGGGGTTGGGGGGTGAGCAGGGGAGAAAATGAACAGGGCGCAGCTGAGGGGGCGCCTTCCCAGAGACCGTCCAAGCGTCTGACAGGAGCACTGGGCAGGTGGGCAAGGGACCTGCCCAAGGTCATGCACTCTTCCTGCCTCCCTGATCAGGGTGCTAACCCCCCCCCCATGCTGATCAATAAAGAAGAACAGGAACTCCCTACTAGGTAGAAATCAGGCAAGCACCAGACAGACTGGGGCAGCCCCTTTTACAGGAGAAAAAGGGGGAGAGGGCTGGTCATTCAGTGACACGGAGAGGAGAGGGGAGGGAAGAGGATAGGAGGGGGGAGGGAGAAGGGAAGGGGTCAGGGAGAGGGCAGGGAAAGGTAGGGGCAGGGGAGGAGGAAAGGGAAGTGCAGGGGGAGAGGGGGATGGGAGAAGAGGCAGGGGAGGA
>CM053593.1:388766346-388798426 GCA_028646575.1 Pseudocheirus occidentalis | reverse complement strand
GGGATGGGAGAAGAGGCAGGGGGCCGGGAAAAGGGAGGGGGGCAGGGAGAGGGCTAGAGTAGGGGCAGGAGGAGAAAACAGGGAGGGGAGGGAAAGGGGGAGGGGGTAAGGGATGGGGGACAGTAGGAGGGGCAGCGGCAGTGCGCCTGCCCTCCCCGCAAACACAAAACCAGAGCCGTTCCACAGCCGCCAGGGGGCGCTTTGGGGGGGGGGGCGGGGCGGGCTTTGGCTGCTCCACTGGTGTGGGCCCTCCCCACCACCGGAGGCCCAGGGCAGAGCCTGGCTCCAGGCCTCCCATACCACCCCCCCCCATGTCTGACCCCTGACAGGGCCCTTTTCCTCCTCCTGCCTCGGTTTCCCGCTCTGTAAAACGGGACTGTGGTCGCCTGACGGCTGCCCCTCCCCCATCCCCGAGGCCTCAGTTTCCGAAGGCGCTAAACGGGCAGCTTTGGAGGGGGCGGGAAAGAGAAGACGGGAGTCCCTTCCCCCGCAAGGCCCCCCCCCCCCGGCCTCAGTTTCCTCCCCTGTAAAGCCGGCTAGGAGGAGATTCCCCGGCCTCCGGCTGCAGAGGAGTACGGGGGTGACCGCCTCGTTTCACAGACGGTGCTGCCTCAGTTTCCCCGTCTCTAAGATGGGAAAGGAGAACGGGCAAAACGAGATGACGTCAAAGTCCCGACCGGGCAGGAAGACCCCCCCCCCCATCGCCCCCCGACCCCTGACCCCTGACGGCACTCACCCACTCGCAGCACCAAGAGACGGTCTGGAGGACGTTCGGCCAGCTGTGGAAAAGAAGAGGAACTGCCGGGCCGGCGGGCCGTAAATAAAGACGGACCTGAAGCCTCTTCCGGGCCCGCGCGGAAGTTTTTCCTCCTAGACTGACACCGAGACCGGAAGTTGGATGCACGCGTGCGCACTGTATGGCCGGCGCGTCCCGGGCACGCGCATGCGCGCCTGAGCTTGGCGCCCCAGACAGGAGCGGAGCCACGGGAGGCGACAGGTGCCGGGGGAGGAGGTGGAGCGCGGGTCCCGGGCCTGCCCTGTGTCTTTACAGGAGGGTAGACTGAGGCCCAGCTGGGAAAAGACTTCTGGGAAGGACTAACGATGTGCAGAGAGGGGCGGGGGCGGGGCCTGGCCACTGAGAGGTCAGAGCGCGCCCTCCCATCCGCGGGGGGCGGGGTCTGCCCCCCCCCCCCGCATGTGCGTGGTGACGTCAGCGGGAGCCCGGCCTGCGCGTGCGGAGGCTCTCTGGGGAGGGGGACGGAGTGACGTCATTAACACTGAAGGGGGAGGGGTGCGTTAGGGAGCAGGTGCTGGGCGTGGGGCGGGGCAGTGGCGGAGGCGGAGCGTGCGCCAGGCTGGCCACCCTGTGTGTTGTCCAAGTAGCCAGCGTGTGTTGCGGGGCTCGGCTTGTGCTTGGGACACGAGGACAAGGGCGGGAGGGCCCTCTGCGCTCAGACCCGGCGCCCCCAGGCCCCTCCGGCCTCTCCATGAGCCTCCTGCTGCGGAATGCGCAAAGCGTGGTGCCCGTGCGCAGGGCGGCCCTGCGGGCCCGGCTCCAGCTTCTCAGGCACATCCTCGGCGTCCAGCGCTTCGACCTCGGCGTGATCTGCGCCGACAACAGGGGCATGGAGCGCCTCAACGGGCGCTACCGGCGGCGGCCGGGGCCCACCGACGTGCTGGCCTTCCCTTTCCACGAGGTGCGGCCCCGGGAGGAGCGGCAGGGCCAGAGAAGGGGGGGGCGGGGGCTCCAGAGACGTGCGGGTAGGGGCGGGTGCGGCCTTTCAGCTTGTTCTGGGGGGTGGTCGGTGCGGTGGAGCCCCTCTGTTCGTGGCATTCGCTCAGTGAGGAACGCTTCTCAGAGTGGCCCAGTGACAGAGATGTCCCGTCCTATCGTGAGGGCAGGAATTAAGAGTTGAAAGAGCTCTAAGGGAGGACGTCCAGCCCTATCCCTTGACTGAGGCCTGGGGAATGGCACGGGAGCCCCCAGTGCCCCGCATTCCTATCTCCCATGGGAGATCAATGGGGTCGGCACCTGATCGTGGCCACGGGGTCCAGGGATCGTGTTGGTGTGGGCATCCCCAGACCCTGGTGGCCACAGCCTCCCCAGAGGGTCCAAGGAAAGAAACCTCCGTGGGGAGGAGGTAGCATCCCTGGACTTTGTGTCTTCCCTTGGCAGAACCTGAGGGCCGGGACGGTGCCCCAGCCAGAGTGCCCAGATGACTTCAACCTGGGAGACATCTTCCTGGGAGTCGAGTACATTTTCCAGCAGTGTCTAGAGAACAGGGAGGACTACTTCGATGTGCTGACGGTAAGCAGAGGCCCCACCTCGACCACATCCTGCCTATAGAGGGAGAGTGAGAAGGAGGCTGCCGTGAGCACTGGAGGCAAGTGCATGTTTTTAGGGCTTTGTGGAGAGGGCCCCTCGTTCTGGGGGCCTTGCACGGGAGGCCCTAAATGAGTGATAGGCCTCATCCTCAGTCCCTACCCGGTCCCTTGTGGGTGCCACTGCTCCCCAGAGGGCCTGTGGGCTCTGGACCAGCCCCTCTGCTTTGGTGACAGCCAGATGTCCTGCTGTTGGACACTGGGGAACCCCTGAGGAATCCCGGATCCTTCAAGCTTAACTCTCTGTCCTCTTACAGTGGCCCTGCTGACTTTCCCATGGAGGAGGGAGGAATTTTCAGAAGGGCCTCCATTTCCCAGTATTCTCCTAGGGGGCAGCAGGGTGCTCCGAGAGAACATTGGGCTCCCCATGTTTGACCCTGGAGTCAGTAGGGCCAGCAGAATTTCCTGAGTTGGGGAGAGGCATAGTCCTAGCAGTGCTGTGGGAAGGTGAGTCTAGGTAAGATGTCACGAAGGCAGAATTGAACCGTGAGTGTGAGAGAGGAGCTTAAGCGATGCTGACAGGTGGGGCCCAACAGCCAGAGATGGAGAAATCCCATTTAAAGTTACCGTAAACGTTATAAAACCCCAGGCAGTCTACCTGCCGAGACAAACCCAGGACCTATGCGAACACAACTACGAAACGCTTTTCGCACAAGCAAACGTCAGTCTAAATAACTGGGAAAACTTCGGTTGCTCGTGGGCAGACCGAGAGCCAAAATAACAAAAACGGTCACTCTACCCACATGAATTTCCTTATTCAGTGTCGTGCCAACCGAACTACCAGGAAATTACTTTTTGGAGCTAGAAAAGCTAGAATTCATCTGGAAAAACAAAAGGTCTAGAATGTCAAGAGAACTCATGAAGAAAAATGCTAGGGAAGGTGGCCTGGCCAGACCAGATTTTAGTCATCAGAACCACTTGGTACTGGCTGAGGAGCAGAGGGGTAGACCAGCGGAATAGGTGAGGTACACAAGACGTGGTAGTCAGTGACTCTAACAGTCTGCTGTTTGATAAACCCAAAGACTCCAGCTTCTGGGATAAGAACCCACTATTTGACAAAAACTGCTGGAGAAACTGGGCATAGACCAGTGTCTCGCACCACATACCAAAATACATTTCAGATAGGTACACAATTTAGATATAAAGACTGATGCTATAAACAAATTAGGGGAGCAAGGAATAGTTTTATCTGTCAGGTTTATGGAGAACAGAGGAATTTATGACCAAATGAGAGAATATTGTGAAATACAAAATGGATAATTTTGATTACGTTAATTGGATGAGTTTCTTATACAAATAAAGCTGGTGCAACCAAGATTAAGAGGGAAGCAGAAAACTGGGAAAGACTTTTTAGAGCTAGTGTCTCTGATAAAAGCCTCATTTCTAAAACACAGAGAGAAGTGAGTCAAATTTACAAGAATACAAGTCATTTCCCAACTGATAAACGGTCAAAGGATACGAACAGGAAGTTTTCGGATTAAAGCTATCTATAAGCATATAGAAAGATGCTCTAAATCACCATTGATTAGAGAATCGCAAACGTAAATAGCACATCACACCTGTCAGATTGGTTAACATGACAAAACAGGAAAATGATAAATATTGGAGAAGGTGTGGGAAACTTGGAATACCAGTGCATTGTTGGTGGAGCTGTGAGCTGATCCAACCATCCTGGAGAGCAATTTGAAACTGCCCAGAGGGCTATAAACATGTGCATGCCCTTTGGTCCAGCAAGACCAGTTCTAGGTCTGTGTCCCAAAGAGATCCTACAAATGGGAAAAGAACCCACGGGTACAAAAACATTTATAGCAGTTCTCTTTGTGGTGGCCAAGAATTGGAAATTGAGGGGATTCCCATCCACTGAGGAATGGCTGAACAAGTTATGGTAGGTGAATACTGTCGTGCTATAAGAAATGAACAGGCGGACTTCAGAAAAACCTGGAAACAGTTGTATGATGATGCAGAGTGAGGGGAGTGGCACCAGGAGAACGTTGTATACAGTTATAGATACTTGTATCTGTGAGGACTGACTTTGCTAGACGGGCTCCTCAGCAATGCAAGCACCTAAGGCAAGTCCAAAAGACTCTCCCCACCCCTCCAACCTCGGAGCCTGGAGGCAGAGGAGGGCTTGCTGTTTCCTATTTTCTCTCTCCTGGTTCCTCCCATTTGTTATAATTCTATATGTCACAACTAATAGGGAAACGTTTATTAGGAAAGTATGCGTAGAGCCCCTGTCAGACTGTCTTGGGGAGGGAGGGGGGAAATGTAAAGCTTAGGGGAGTGAATGTTGAGAGCTAAAAATAAATAAACTAAAAAAGAAAAGGTTTTGGGGAACCACAGTGTCAGGGTCAGCCAGGTGGTGTAATGGAGAGAGTGCCTGGCCTAGAGTCACAAGTTCAAATTTGACCTCAGGCGCTAATGGTGTGACCCTGGGCAAATCACTTTACCCTGTCTGCCTCAGTTTCCCCATCTGTAAAATGAGCTGGAGAAGGAAATGACAAACCACTCCAGTATCTTGGCCAAGAAAACCCCAAGAGGGGCCGTGCAGGGCGGGACTCAACTGAAGAGCATCATGAGACCTGTGATCCGGGCCCATTCATCCTGGGCCACTCTCTCTAGGGCTCTTCCCAACCTCCTTTGTATTAATCTGCTGCCACAGGGGTTTTCCGCACGCCAGATGGTGTCTGTGTTTGTTCGACAGGTGACAGCGGCTCATGGACTTTGCCACTTGCTTGGGTACAAGCATAGCACAGCCCCAGAATGGCGAGAGGTAGGTGATGAGGGTCCAGTCCCCACAATTCAGCTTCTACACGGACCCTGTCTCAAGAAACACCCTGTTAGAAAAGCAGCGCGTTCCTCCTACCAGAGGGTTTGCCTTTCTTCCTTGACGTTTCCCCTCCCGGCACAGTGGTAAGGGTCTGGCAAGAAAGTGGTGGCCACTGATTGTCATCATTGACTTGAGGGAGAATCTGAAGAAGAAACTCCTGACTGTAGAAGGTCAGAAGCCAGACCAAGTGCCTGTGACCTTCCAGCCTCTGCTGGCAGGAGGTGGGTGTGGGGTCATCCTAGCTCCCAAATAGACACAGGATTCCCAGGGTCCTCTTTGGTGCCGGCCTGGCAGCTGTGTGAATCTAGTCATCAGCTCCCACGTAAAGGTTGTGGTTTGGGGGAAGTTCCCTAAAAGTTGTTAATGGAAGAGGCGCAGAAACTCACATTTCATTCCAAAGGAGTGAAAGACAAAATGGTTGACACCAAAGTATAATCAGTTGAGCCTGAGACATGGCCATAGAAATTGGCCCTTTTGTTCCTCCCTAGGCCATGGCAGGAGGGCAGCAAGGCCGGGCTGGGCCGTGGAAGGGTCTGTTAGACATGAAATGTCTCTTGAGCTGGCTTTACCTGTCCGTAGCGTGGTTAATGAAGTGTGCTGCCCTGACCCACTGTCCTTGATCTTCTTTCTCAGATGTACCACAAAGAAAAGCTCACCCTTGAAGCACTGAACAAGGTCGCTGGGACCAGCCTCCAACCACTGACCAAGAACCTCTTTGGATAATCCCCTTCATGGATTGGTAGGAGCTGCCCCTGCCCAGAAAAAACCCACCTAGCATGGAGCTCAGTCCATGCTGGGCAGAGTGACCAGAATGGAAAGAAGAGAGGGCAGACCTAGGCAAGAGAGGAAATCAGAGAAGTGGAGGGAAGCAAGGGGCAGTGGGTGCCCCACAAAGAGCTGTGGCCTTGTAAGGAGAGAGCCATGATGCCCACAGGGGTGGCTACTCATCCTGCCTTCAGTGGCCCCCGAGGGCTTGGAGACAGAAGCCAGGCCCTTGCTCTCCTGGGGGACACAGATCCTGCTGTGTGCTCTATTGGGCCTTGCCCAGCATGAGCAGAGCTGAGGGCAGGGTATAAGAAAGTTATGTTGTGGCATAAACAGGAAAATGAGAATAGAACACTTCCAATGGGTGGGCTCTGTGCTATTCACTGCCTTACAGGACTTCCTGGCAGCTCAGGAGGCTGGCCAAACTTCTGGCAGGCTCCGGGGCTGCGCTGGTGTGCCTGAGCACAGCCCAATCTGATGGGCTTTCCTTCGGGATCCTCAGAAGAATGACCTGCAATCTCTGAGTGTCCCGATGCCACCCAGTACCTGTGGCAAGTCAGAGTGAGCCGCAGCACAAGCAGGGCCTGCGTGCTCCCCAGGGAGTTTGCCTACATTCACAGGAGGCCTCTGCCATTGTCCGTCTAGTGGCAAGGGGGCGTGTTGGCTGTTATGATCTATATGTGCCCGCATCCCAGACTCCTGGAAAAGACAACCTATCAGGGAATCACCTTGTCTTCGACCTTGGAGGGAGCCCCCTGAGATGGGTGTGGACATTTCTTGGACATTCTCTGCCTCCTGTCTTTACCTTGAGGGAAAAAAACACTTCAGAGCCTTGGGGACCATACCTGTGCAGAGCTTGCCAGGCCTGGGAGGAGTCCAGCCTAAGCCCTGCTTCTCAGGTATCACCCCCAGGCTCAGCAGACCAGCAGGAAGCCCACTGACCCTGACTGGAGGAGAGTCCTTAGAACCACCACTTCTGCCTAGAACCCTAGCAAACTTGAGCCATTTAGGAGAGTTCAGGCGTTTTGTCTCTGGAGAAGGCGATAGGTGCACCTCTGACCCCAGCTGCTGCCATGGGATCATTTAGAGCTGAATGTGGAGAAGGCCATGTGGAGAAACAGAGGCCCACCCATACAGGGAAAGGGGTTTGCTGGAGGTCAAAGAGGTGGCAAATAGTCCAGGCAGAATAGCCATGCCAGGCTAGCCATGGCATCCTGTTTTATCAGGGCGGCACTATCAAAAGATGGTTCCATCCAGTGAGTTGGGCATTTTGTAGTGGTGCCATGGCTGCCCTATGGTCTGAGGACCCAGAAGCAAGGTGGCATTTCTTTCAGGGGGGTTTGGGGGACCGTGGGACATTTGTAAGTAGTTGAATTCCCTTCATCTGCCCAAGTGACTGAGCCAGGGGAGAGAAAATGCTAGCAGGATGATAAGATGAAGCCTGTCCTGGCGCATGACTCATGAACGTGCCTTTATTTCATAACTGGACTCAATGCCAGCCCCTGGGACATTCATCAGGGCAGCTCGTCTTCAACAGTCAGGGGCTTGGTGTCAAACCACAGGGTAACATGGCATTAAAGGTTTTCACACATGAGTCTCTTTGTCATGCAATCAGAGGTCACCCAAGTCTCTCAGAGTTGACAAGTGGAACTTACAGGCCTCATCTTCATCCTTGGTGGCTTTAATGAGCTTTTCTAAATATCTCAGTCTTTTGGAGAGACAGGGGTCAGCCTTCTCTGCAGAGGGCACATCTTCCATCCTTGTAGCCTGTTGGTGGGGAGGAGAAACCAGTGAGTGAGAGAGAGCTGGGCAAGGAGCAGAGACCTGGCAGTGGGCCAGTCTAGTGTTGGGTGCAGGACCGCCAGCCCTCAACCCTGGGGCCCCAGGATGGACAGAGGCTGAAGAGAAGCATCCCGGGAGGCAAGAGCCCTTCCCCTGGGTCTCTTGGAGGACAGAATAGTCCTGGTCCTTTGCTAACACACAATGGAACCTGTACTATGCTTCCCATAGTCAAAACCACCTCCAAGCGTGTTTACAGAGAAGACTGACTACCTTCAGAACTTCACTGCAGCAAGTGGTTCAGGGCCCTGGACATTCTCCCCTTCTTCCACTGGAGGCACTCAGTTCTGTCCAGGACTTCAAGGGCCCACCTAGGGCCATGTCCTTTTAACGGCTTTAGGAGAGAATGACATGGTTTCAACTGCTCCATGTAGTCCAATCTTCACAAGTTTATGGGCCCAGAACCACTTGCTGCAGTGAAGCTGACTCAGAAGGTCCCAGTGGGGGGGCTCTGCCCTCCCTCCAGGTCATTCTTTGAACAGGACACCCTGGTGTCCCCAGGCAGCCCCCTGCCCACTTAGAGGGCTCTGAGGTAGAGAGGTTACATCCCTACCTGCATCCCAGCCAGTGTTGAGAAGTGCATCATGGACCCAATAGACTGAGACCAGGGACTGAGTAGGGGAGGAGGAAGGGAAATGGCCAGACAGTGGGGATCTTCACTCAGCCAGCAGCACAGCTGGTCCTCAAACCTGCAAGCAAGGACAGGCTGAAGGAGAATTGCAGAGATTCCCACAGGTCACCGTCCCCAGTGGGAGCAGGGAGTTGGGAAGGCCAAGCCCTTGGTGCAAGCACCACCTCAAGGCTGGCCCAGAATAGACTTTGGCCAGTGGGTGACAATGAATTGTTTGGCCCCTGGTCTGTCATAAGCCACCTGGTGACAGACGAGCTCTCTGGGGGGGCTTCCCAGAATAAACAGGAGGAGACAAGGCCTGAACTGGTCCCTAGGAACCCCTTCCTTGGGAGTCCAAGGGCATAGGTTCCTTTTGCCTCTGCAGATGCCCCCTATTCCCCAACTACCCCACCTCACTATCTGCCCCCTCCCCTTCCTCTCCTGCCCAGGTTCTCCACCAAGCCTGAAATGTTCTCATTTCTACTATCCTTCAAAGTCAGCTCAAGTGCCCCTCCCAGATTCCCAGATCTATGTACAAGTGGCATTCTCCCAGGGAAAGCAAACTCAGTGTTTCTGTCTTTGCACCGTGCCTGGTCTGCAGCAGGAGCTCAATTAGTGTTCCCTGTGACGCTTCTGCTGCAGCCATTTTCACCCCCATAGGCCTGCTTCAAAGCCTTCCAGGGTCCACTCCAGATCTGGCTCGTTTGCCAAGGACTCACTTTTTGCTTTCTTCCTTCTCCATCTGGATGCTGGCTAGCAGATGCTCCGGGAGGCCTTTCTGCATGCAGTGTGCATTATTCCCATTGTTGGTCCTACTGACCAACTTTTTCTCTATGCTGGGCAGAGGGAGAGGCATCTGCAAAATATTCCTCTTCCAAGATGGAGGACATTCTTGGGCTGTCCTGGAAACCAAAACCAGACCAAGCCATGACAGTGAAAGCACTTTTCATAAATGCTTTTTTAATAACGAAAAGATGAGCTTTGTTTGGAGTGATTAATTGTGAAAGTGCAGGAAGAGTGTCCTAACAAGGAGAGATGTCCCAGCTGCTGGCAGGGGTGTGGGACTCCCCCTCTGTAGAGGTCTCCAGCAGGTGCTGGACATCCACTCGCTGGGTGGATTATACTGTGGACCAGCTGGACAATCCTTTCCAACTCAAATTCTATAATTCTGAGAAATACAGGAATGTAAAGACAGGTTCTTTGGGCATCAGTTGATCGATATTTTGTCCAACTATTGGCTAGAGAAAGAAAGAAAAGGAAGAGAGGGAGGGAGGAGAGAAGGAAAAGAAAGAGAGAAATGAGGGTCTTCACCAAACACTATGACCCAAAGAGAGCTCTGCAAACAGTCTCCATAAGGATGACTCCCCCCCATCAGCCTGGCTCTGACTCTTACCTGTGTTAGGATAGCTCTACTTTCCCATACAAACTTAAGAGAAACATAAGCAGACTTACCCTTCAGGATTCTGCCTTTGAGTTCGAAGCCTGGCTTGTTTCCATGACATGGGGCAAACAAATTCGTTTAGATGATCCTTATAAAAATATACATTAATCTGACCGTCGCTGCTCATGGCTCCTGCAGAAATACAATCGACACAGCAGGCAGGAAGGCTCAGCATTGGCACTGACTCCATTTTAGGGGGTCAGTAGATCACAGGGGGCTTAGCAGCTGCTGAGAGCTAGAGCAAAGCCACTCACCTCATATAGTATTTTTTGTCATCAATAAAAATCAACACTGTCTCCCTCTCACTTCAACTCTCCCTTCCCCAAAATTGAGGATAAAAGTCAAGAAAAACCAAGTTCTACACTGGCCATGTCCAAAAGAAAGAATAATGTGTACTCATACGCATACACATATGAATATATATCTTTACATCATTTTCCACTCTGCGTGTTCACTTCTATCAGAAAGTGAGGAACAAACATGTCTCCTCGTGTGTCCTCTGAAATCTTGATTACCGCGCTGGTCAGAATTCCCAAGTCTTACAAAAATGCTTGACTTTGCGATCTTGTTTTCTTTGTACAAACTCTTCCCCTGGATCCGCTTACTTCCCTCACCCAAGTTTCTCTGAAACCATCCCCTCCAACGATTCTTACAGCACAATTCTTCCTTCACATCTACACACCGTCATACATTCATCCATTGCCCAATGGACAGCCACCCCTTCAGATTCCAATTTTTTGCCACTCCAAGGGTATATTTTCCTATGTCCTCAGTTTGTTTTCTTTAGGACTGATTTCTCCTTTAATCCACCCTCTAGTTCTCCCTCCCCCTTCTCCCCTTTCCCTATTTCGCAGCTGAGTGAAATGTATTTCTTTATCCAGCTCTGTGTGCATGCGCATGTGTGTATGTGTCTGTATGTGTGTGTGTGTGTGTGTGTGTGTGTGCTTCCTTCCTTTGACCAGTGGTGAGATCTAAGTCTCAGTGCCCACTCCCTCCTGGTGCACCCTAATTTAGAGAATGCTTTTCCCCAAAACCTCCCTTTGGCTCTACCCACCCATGTATTCACCTTCCCTTGGCTTTTAGTTCTTCTCTGAACATCATCAAGACCAACTAGGACCATTCCCAAGCTCCAATCAGGCTCCGTCTATGGACCATGATGGTTAGAATCCTGGGTTCATCCTCTTATCATTTTGGGTTCCCATTTACCTTTTTTCAAACATCCCCTCATTGCCCACATGGCTGCATTCACGGTTGTTGGAAGCTTCTTTGATTTGGGGGGTGGGGAGGAATCATATCATCTTGTAAGAGATTTGTTACAGCCATCCTTCCCCTGAGCTACCTCTGCAATTGTGGGGTGGAGCCCCTCTTAAGGAGAGGTTCATTCAGGATTTCTCCACCATCCCCCCCGCCACTGAGGACCTCTCCCCACCCCCTTACCACCAGCTTTTCCTTGTAGTCTGCTCCCACTAGACTGTCAGCTTCCCAATGATGGGGCGTTGGGGTGCCTATGTTTGTAACATCCAATTGTAACTTCAGTTTGTAAAATCACACTTGTGTTCAGGTACCTATGTTTGTAATATCAGCTTGTATAATCAAGTTGTAAAATCACACTTCCCCCAGCCTAAAAGCATTAACTCTGCCTCTTCCCTAGGCAAGTACTCTGCCCAGCTACAGTTTGTGAACTGTTCATCCTTGCTTGGTACAATAACAACCTATACCTATGAATCTTTCACAAAACCATCTAAACAATCACTTTAGCTTAGAGAAATTTATAGCTCCCTTGTTCTAGTGGTCAGTCGCACCTATGAATCCTTCAATGCACTATCAGTGAGCTAACTCCTCTCCAATTAGGCACATCCTGAATCCCCAATTAGTCTAGCTTCCCAACAACCATCTTGTCAAACAGGACATTGATGGGTAACAGACTGGACACTCTCCAGTCAGCTCTGACCATAAAGTGACCCAGTGATATTTCAAGCCTAAAACCACACCTCCATGCAGCACCCCCCCCATGGGCTTTTTCCCAATGAATTATGGGCAATATATGAAAAGTGCATGTCCCTGTAAGCACTGACCACTCTTTAACTCCTCCCTAATCCCACCCACTCACCTAGTTAGCATATTGATACCTGATTTATGATTTTATTGTTTTATAATCTGTACCCCTGACTCCCCTAAGTTTGCAGGTTCCCTAAGACCTCCTGCCTGCTGTAAAGTGTAACAATAAACTTTTACAATCCTGATTCCAAAGATAGCTTGAGTCCTGCGAAATTCTTTCCAGACTAGAACCCAGAAGGGATTCATTGGGGTCCCTCAAACACCCAGCTTTTCTCACCCTCTTCACCAAGGGCAGAGACTGTCTTCCTTTTTCTTGTTTGCATCCCCAGTGCCTGGCACATAATAGGTGCTTAACAAATACTTATTGACTATATTCTGTTTGTCAACTCCTGTGTTTGACTTTCAGAGTTTATACCTCTTATTATTGGGATAACCTAATCAACCTGCAAATTCTGTGCAAATCTGACCTAAGACACTTGACTGGCTCTGTGACCCTGGGCAAGTCACTTCACCCAGTTTGCCTCAATTCCTCATCTGGCAAATGAGCTGGAGAAGAAAATAGCCAACTGCTCCAGCATCTCTGCTGAAAAAAACCCCAGATTCAGTCACAAAGAGTGGGATGTGACTGAAAAAAATGACTTAGCAACAGTCAGCCTGCAAGAGCTCAGCAGTGTCATCACTACCCTCAGCCCCTGTGATTGGTGCTCGGGGCCATGAAGGCTAAGCTTCCATCTGAGACGAGGGCTTGGCTCTGGCATCTTCCCTTGTCTCAGCTGCTACAGGACTTTGGCACTGACTTTCCCACCAAGTCTCCTAGTTGGGCACCTTCTCTTTCCCCTCCCCTCCCCTTTCAGCTCCCTTTTGCATACAGTCTTCCCTCAAAAGACCATAAGCTCCCTGAGGACAGGGACTGTCTTTCTTTTTTCCAGGGCTGAGCACCATGCTTGCCATCCCCAGGTAGGCCCTTAATTGATGTTTGGTGGCCGTTGATTCGGTGGGTACTGAATGATGGTGGCTTCCCAGGACCTAGGTATTTCTTCCTGGCTCTATGTGGTGTTTATTCTTTGACTTGGAAGTTCTTGCTTCTGGCCATGATGTCCCTGGGAGTTTTCATTTGGGGGGTTTCTTTCAGGAGGTACCTAGTGGTTCTATTTCCTTTCCATCCTCTGTTCTAAGAAACCTTCAGATAGGATGTCGTGGCTTTCAGGTAGTCTGGTGATTCTTAAATTTCTTCTCCTTTATCTCTTTTCCAGGTCATTTGTTTTTGGTGTGATACCTTCCATCTTCTTCCATTTTTAGACTTCTTCTTGTCTCTGCTGTTTTGTTGTCTCTGGAATCATTTACTTCTCTTTGATCCGTTCTGATTTTAAAGAAGTGGGGTGCTTGGGCAGGTTTCGTATTCCCTGTCCCAAGCCGTCAGATCCTTTCCCATTATCTCATCTCCCGTTCATTTCTTTTCAGCTTTTCTCCTCTAGCATTCCCACTTAGTTTGTAAAGCTTTTTTAGCTCTTGCTTCATATCTCTTCCAGGCATCCTTGTTGAATCAATGCCAAGGTTCTGCTTGTCGATATTTTGGAGTCTTTCTTCAGGGAGTATATCTTCTCCATCATCATCATCACTGGTTTTTATGATGGGTTTCCTTATTGGTTTGCTCCTCCTTCTAGCCTACTTCCTGACTTCTGACTTGATGTTGTGGCCAGGCTCTCTCCACCTCTGGAGGGACACTCAGGGTTGGTCCACCTGCTGCTTTCTTGGGGAAAATTTGTGCTCTTAACTCCAAGCTTAGCCAATCCCAAAGTCAGGCTGGGAGCTCAGCAAGCTTTCAGAGCTCCCTGAGTCATCTGGTCCAAGGCAGAGCCTGGTCACTGCTCCCCTTGTCCAGGCTGAACTGGGTTTGGGTCTGAGCAACGGTAGACTGCTGCTGGACTCTGCCACCCTCAGGGGCCTCCTTGGTCTGGGATCCCTGCCAGATTCAGCAGAAAGCTGGAGATGAGACCCTACTCTGTTCCTGGGGTCTGGTCACACCACTGATGCTGAATTCTGAGCTTCCTCCCTTCTGGGTGCAGAGGAGAGGGCCTTTGACCACCATTCCTCACTCTGGACTGCCACTCCTAGGTGCTGGAGAGTGGGTGACAAGCCACTACTTGGCCCTTGTTACCACACCCTCCCTTAGGTATAGTCCCCAGTTACTACAGAGTGCTCACAGGCTGGAATAGTGACTCACAGGACTGGTTCTTGAATTTCCCCATGGGGATTCCATCTGAGGTATTTCCTAGGTCTGTTTGGAAGAGCTGGGGGGCAGGGAGGGGGCCTGAAACCCTTTCAGGCAGGCCTTCTGCCTGGCTTAGAGGGTTATCCAGTCAATAGAACTGCAAGGATTTATCCAGTTGAGTCACAGACTAATAGGAAAGAAAAAAAGGCTGGAAAGTAGGAAGGTCCAGTTGTAAAAAGGGTCTTAACTTGTTCTTGGTGGTGACAGGGAGCCAGCAAGTATGGGAGGGGAGTGAGAGGAGCGGCAGCAAGGTGGGGTTGACTTGGGACAGCTGAGGATTGAGCAGAGACCTAAAGGAGGCAGACCCACCCCCAGGAGGGTCTGTACCCCACTGGGGGCTTTGTGGATGAAAAGAAGGGGGCTGGGAAGAAGACTGGCAAGGTGAGTTCTCAAGGGTGCCCCTGAGGCTGGGGGCCTGGGTGGCTGGGGAGATGATGGTACCCTTGGCGAGAAGAGGGCAGAAAGAAGCATGAGGTCAGTGTCTGAGATGCCTATATAATACTCAGTTTCAGTGTCCAAAAGGCAGCTGTTGATGTGGGAGTGCAGGGCAGTGGGAGGTGATCATGGTGCCCCAACAGCTGATGAGCCCTCCCCAAGCCAGTATGAGGGGGGAAGAGAAAAGGCTCCTCACCCACCCCCAAAGAGGCTGACCAGACAGTGACCGGACAGCAGAGGGAGCAGAGGGCCACACGCTCACCCAGAGCCCCTTTCCTCTCTGCTCCCTCCCTCAGGCTCCCTTCCAGACTGGGCCTCAGATGTCCTTCCAAAGTGAATGCCTCCCCCCTCAGACCTCTGCCTTCCCATTGCCTGGCAGAGACCTTTGCCTCCTCACTTTTAGGCCCTCCCTCCCCCCCCCCCACTGGAATGTGAGCTCCTGGAGGGCAGCGGTCCCTGACCCACACAGTGGAGGCTGACGGTCAGTGCACATGCACAGGACGCACCTGACACCAGGGGCACAGTCATGGGTGGCCAGTCCCGCAGCCGGTGATTGATGCACAGAGACAAGACTTCATCCCAGGGCATGCCCGGAGTGGGGCAGCCTCGGCTCCTTCCTGAGGACTTGAGGGAGGTTCTATGCAGCAGGTTTTCCAGCTCAGACTGTAGGACATGCTGGGCCTGGCCACAGCTGGGGATCTGGGACCCGTACTGGAAAACGTGGAAGCAGGTGGCATTCCATGGGGCTGAAAGAGAAAGCGGCCCTTGCTGGGTCATCGGCACCTCAGTGTGGGGAGGACAAAGCACAGGCTTAGGGAGGAGGAGGCAAGTTCGGCACCCCTGCCCCCGCTGCCTCTCCCCTCCCCCTCCTTTCACAGGTGGGACCTCTCCTGCCCCCAGCACCGGTTCTGCTGAGTCCAGGACACAAAGAGCAGCCCACTAGGGAGAGTGGGGTGCCTCGGGGCCCTGGGTTTGATCCTGTGCTCTTCCACATTTCTATCGGTGACTCAGATGAAGGTGTGGGTGGCATGCTGATCCGTGTGCAGATGGTGGCCCCCTAGAAGGACCAAGCTTCTGGATCCAGAGCTAGCATCCTGGCTCCAAAAAGATCTTGCCAACCTAGAACACTGATCATATTGGATCTAATAAGATGAAATCCAGTAGGATAAATGTAAAGTCTTATGCCTCGATTCAAAGTCAATTTCTACAAGAAGAGGAACTCCCAGCTAGATAGCTGCTTTCTGGAAGGAAAAAAGAAGATCTGGGGACTTCAGTGGACCACAAGCTCCATGTAAATCAGAATGCCATAAGGTCAACAAGAAGTGCCAGAGCAGTCTGGAGTGGCTGTTAGGGCTGTGGCTGCCAAGCATAAACAGATGGCGGTCCAGCCAGACCACATCCTGAGCTGCAGGTCCTGCTCTGGACATCCTCGTTTAGAAAGCAGGATGATAAGAGAAGAGGGCCTAGACCGGAAGGGCCTTCAGTCTGTGATGTAGGAGAGCAGAGCTGAAGAAACTAAGGATGAGTCTTCTGAGCAAGAAAAGATGAAGAAGTGACAGGGCGGCTGTTTGCTGTCATCAGTGTCAGATGGGGGTGGGGGGGACATTTGGTGTTGAAAGCACCTCCCCTACCACACGGCAGTGCCAGAGAAGAAGGAGCTGCCTAGGAGGCAGTGAGCTCCCCATCTGTAAGGACATACAACAGGATGGGGGCTAGAGCTGACAGCATTAGAGAAAGCCCCCCAAGACCTCTCTGAGACCCCTAGCACCCTGAAGGGGTGAGGGAGATGTCTCCAGCCTTCCTCCGAGTAGATGAGGCTGAATATTCCATAGCTCTAGCAAAAGAGGAAAGTCAGACTGCCCAACACAGCTGAAACCTGGACCGGCAAAGGGAGGAGGCGGCGGCCACGGGGAAACAAGACTGGGCTGGCTTCCCCCCAGCTACGCACCGTCCACAGGCGGAAGAGCTACAGGTGGGATCTGGAAGGACAGCACGGTTTCCTTTAGCCAGGCCAGGTGTTCCGGGGCATTCCACTGCAAATGGGGGAGCAGCTGGCTGCCCCCGGGCCTGGCAAACTCCGGGGCGGGCCAGGACAGGCGGCTCAGCTCTTCTGCCGAGACGAGGGCAGCCAGGAAGCCCAGGACACTGTTGTATAGGGCCACGATGGCCCCAGGCTCTTGGGAGGGCAGGTCAGCCAGTCGCCTCTCCTTGCGGTCATGGGAGAACCGCTGGTGGAATTCACGCTGGATGCCGTCCTCCACCAACTGTGCCAGGGTCCGGCAGGCGAGGCCAGGATTGCTGGGGGCACACGAGACCAGCCACTGCACTGCCCGATAGAGCTGCGAAACAAAGCAGGGCAAGGAGAGAGGGGCCAGGTCAGCGGGCAGGGGAAGCTCGGATGGACAGCCACCATGAACACATAAAGGGAACATCTCAGCATCAGTCCTCCTTTTATGTGTTTGCTCAGTAACTGTGAAATGTTTGCCCCTGAAGGTGCTGCTCCTTGGGGGGAGATGGCCTGAGGTCCAAAGGTCCAGAGAAAGGTCAGTGGAAAGCTCACCCCCACACACACCCCACTCCCAGGTTCTTCTTGCTACAGCCCACTGACCTCCTGAGCACAGAATACATATGGATGTTTAAAAGCAATAGGCCTCCCAATTGGGACAGCTTGGAAGAGAAGCCTGGGTAGGCTTTTTAAAAAGCCAGGTTCTGCAGCCATCCCTCATGGTGTTACACAAAAGGCACCACCCATTCTTGGGGAACATGTCTCCCTCAGACCCCAGGAGCTTGGCAGGGATCCTGCTTGAGGGTCTCTGCAGTGTGCCTGCTTCTGAACGCTTCCCCTCACCTGATGGTTGCACACCAAGTCACTAAGGGAACCAGGAATCTCGACAACAATGTATTCAGAAATAAGTCCACTGGCCATGAAATCTGGGAGCTTCAGACCTGAACAAAGAAAGAGCAGTCCCTGCATGGCACACCTGCACCGTCTGAGACACGGCGGCAGGTCTCCTGCTCCTAAGAGACATGTCAGGAGGGCTCTGTGGTCCTCTCCCCCCAGCCTCTGGTGGCAGCAAATCACCCAAAACACCAGCGGGTTCCATCCTAGTTCCATGGTTGTGTTTGGATCCCTGCCCTTAGCACAGTGGCCAGCACACAGCAGGTACTTGGTGCCTCCTGGATGATTGACTGGCTGGCTGGCTGCATCTCCCAAAGGCACGTTAGAGGAGGGGGAGGACAAGTCAGAATTTCTAGTCTTGGGTCATTCTCAACACTCACTGCACACACCCCATAAGCTCTCAGACCTCTGCTTTCCCATTGCCTGTCATCTGAAGGACAATGGCAATGTGCATGATGGGCATGAGGAGGCTGAAACCATGGCCTAGTAAGAATGGAGCAGGGCCAGAGAGGGCATCATCCAAGGGCTGTGAGGCTGCTGGGGGAGGGGGAAGGGGAGCTAGCGGGCAGACTGCAGGGCCCAGAGCATCCGAGTCACAGCAAAAGGGCTTAAGCACCTGGGGCAGACCCAGAGGTTGGTGATGAGGGGGCCTGGGGCTGGGCCCATGGGGGCCGCGTTCACAGGTGAGGGGAGGAGATGACCCACCATCACCTTTCTCCCCCTTTTCCACATTATGGTTTGAAGGGTCTGTGCCCACCTCCCACCCGGTGACTATTTTCAGTGTCCTTGAGCAGCCTGTAAGGGAAGGGTCTTCTGACAGAGCTGGGCTGGTCCTCCGACACACAGGCCATTTGCTCCTAGAGTCTGGGCTCTGGCAGCATCACCTTGGAAAACCAGGGGTTGTGGCTGTGCTATAAAGAAGGGGAGGAGGAGGAGCCTGGGGAAGGTGCCGGGCTGCTCTTGGGAAGCTCCACAGCCCCCACTCACCCTCCTCCACTTCTCTCTCTGGGATTTCTTCTCCTTGAAAGGGAACGAGGACCAAGAGTGGGATGAGCGGAGAGGGAGGTTTAGACTGAAGCATCCTTTGCAGCTGCAGCCACGCTGAGAGCCAGTAGGCGAGCCTGCTTTCTGCGTCACCTACATTCCTCTCTCTGCACGGTAAGAGCAGAACGAAGCCGCTGGTCCCAAAGAAAGCCTTCTGTGATTTCGCCATCTCAAAATCCTCCTCCTCAAGAAGGCCGTGCACCACCTAGAGAAGCAAAGGCAGAAGTCAGAGGCTTCTTTGCCAACTTGAGGCTTACAGACTTTCTGTCTTGTTCTCCCCAATGAACAACAAAAACCACTTAAAAAGCAACAACAACAACAAAATGAAGAGGCTATCAGTTCATAAAATGGCAAACTAAAATTATCTACAACTTGTGGGGAATGTGCATGTTAACTTTAGCAAAGTAGTAACAAAGCATGGCTTGTCTTGCTGTCTCAGTCCCTGCGTTTTAGGCGGCTGTGGGTGGTCTGGTGAATTAGGGTCTGAGTCCCTTTTCCTTACCCCGCATCTCCTCTCCCCACTTTACAGCATCTTCTCTGCAGTGACCCACAGTAGCACTTTGGGGCCCCAGAGGGATACCTGCCTCAGGTTCAAGATCCTAAAAGTACAGCGGATGAGCCCCCAGCAGTGTGGTTCCCTTTAATAATCATCCAGGAGAAACAGTGAGCTCAAAGCAGTCTTTTACTAAGGGACCATAGTAAGAGGAATAACTATAAAACATTCTCCCACCACATACAAAGCATGCTCTCTCGTGAAGATGCAGAGAATGCATTGGAAGAAAGTCACATGTAGAAGGAACAGGACCCACAGAAGCTTGTGCCCTTCCCCTGTGGAGCCTGATGCTCCTTCTTTTCTCAAGGGGTTAACAAGTTGCTTCCCCTGGGAGAAAGGTCTCTGCTTACACCCTTAGGCCTGCTCCTCTACACAGGGTTCCTGGTTGGTTGTTGGTTTTTTGCAGCTATGAATAAAGCCGCTGTTATTGTTTTTTAATACATATAAAAGCTTCTCCCCCACCCCCCACTTCTTAACAGCATCCTTTGTCATAGGATTACTGCTTCCAAGGACATCGTCAGTTTTTCAATCTTATTGTCAGGGGCGATATTGCTTTACAAAAAGAGGCCACTGAATCAGAGTTCCACCTGCAGGGTAAAAGATGGTGATTCTGTCATTTTAATTCTCTTCACTCATTTGATAAGGTTAAGGACAGAGCTGAGTTGTTTTAATTGCATTTCTGTGAATCTTAGAGCAGAGGTTCTCAACCTTCCTAATGCCGTGACACTTTAATACTTGTATGTGAGCGTATCTGCATGTGGGTGGACCCACCTGGAGATGGATAGAGGAGCCGTGTCTCGGTTCCTAAGACCATCTGAAATATGTGTTTTCTGATGGTCCTAGGGGACCCCTGTGAAAGGGTCATTTGACCCCCAAAGGGGTCACGACCCACAGGTTGGGAACCGCTGATTTTAGAGGTTCAGAACATTTTTGTCAAGTGATTATTGACAATTTCCACTTTCTTCGTCAGGAAATGCCTATGCATGCCATGAACTTGGGGAAATGAGTCGTCCCTTGGACCAAATTCTTGGGGATTCCAAATGGCAGGTTTCCATCAAATGTGCTTCCTGCAAATGTTTTTCTTAATTTATTTCTTTCCGTTCTACTCTGTGCATTGTTTTGTGTTGTGTAGAAACGATACCATCCTCTAATAAAATTCACAGATTTGGTCTCGATGTCTTCTCTTTGCACAGAAGACAAGAATTTGCCTTCTCTTCACAACCACAGCATCTTGTTCCCTTTTATTCTGATTTAACTTTTAAAAAATATTTACATCATTGACCCACTTGCAATTCGTATGATCTGAACTTAAGGTTTACTCCAATTTTCTGACAGCTGAGCACTTTCCCTGGCATTCTCTGCTCTTCACTAGACCACAGCAGCAGCCAGCGAGACCCAGGGAGTTCTCTCCAAAAGGGATCTGAAGGGGGGCTGGGACAGTAAGCTCAGAGGCATCTGAGAACATGGAAGGCGCCGTCGCCTCGCTTGGGCAAGCATTTAGGAAGCTCTTCAACGAGCTCGGCTCTCACATCCGGACGAGCTCAGCAGGCCTTGCCTCATGACAATGCAGGAGGGTCAGGAAGGTCCCTCCAGGTCCTGCCCCCACCCCCTGCCAACCTCAATGGCAGCCTGAGTTTCTCAGGGGAACTCCCTCGAACCCAGGGCAGTCCTCCAAAACAGCTCTGTTAACAACTGTTGGTGCCTGGATTTCCCATCAGTGCCCCTGTGGCGGGCAGCCTGGGTCACCTCCAGACCCTGGACTTCCTCACTGACCCTCCACAACCTGCCGAGTAATGTGAAGATTCTGTAACTCGGTGTTTTCACCTGTGAAAGTTGACTCTTTGACTTCTGAGCCCTGTGAGCTCTGAATCTATGGCCCTATAATCCTGGAATAAGTAATCAAATTTATTGCAAAAAAAAAAAAAAAGAAGTCTACTGCCCAGGAGTCTGAAAGTGAATCCATGAATGAGGACAAAGCCCAGATCAGACAATGTGAGTCAGGTGAAAGGCCTGGAGTTGCTGCTGAGAGCATAGTACACGGAGAATCCTCCTCTGTCAGAAAGGCCTGGGTTTGAGTCTGGCCACTGACACTTCGTGCTGGTGTGACCCTGGACACGTCACCTAACCTCAGTGCCCCATTCGGCTCTCTAAGGGTCCAAGGAAGAGTTCCTGATCCTCATTGGAGGAGGCAGTTTCCACACTGGGGAGTTCTCTACACTCATGACCTCACAGATGTATGCAAAAAATGGCTTCAACTTTGCCAAGTTCTTCTTTCTCTTTTTCCCCATGGACCTGAGCCTCTTGGTTGAGAAAGGATGAAGCCCTTGGGGCATGCTGGACAAGACCCTGGATCCCAAATGGCCGGTAGCACATCCCAACCATGGGCTGGGCCTGCCCTCAGGGGGCCCCACCGGCCCAGACCCCAGATGCCTATGCAGATGACAGAGCACACCTTGACAGACATGTGGATGTGGGACCTGCAGTCTCCTTCCCTGCTGAGGAAGCTGAACACAGACAGGGTCTGAACCTTCTTCTGGGCCTGGTCGTAGGTCACTCCTTCGCTGCCTGCAAACTTAATCTTCACCCACTGTGCCAGGGTCCTGTGGGAGGGAGCGGACACAGAGGGGGGTGTCACTGAGCCAGCCCCCATCTCAGACCTCGACCTGGGCCACAAGCACTGGTCAGCCTCACAGCCCAGAAGTCAGGGTAGACCCAGGCGCTCGTTCAAGCCCCCTCCCCAGCATCCTGCTGGTCCCAATGGGTCACCCACCGCCTCAGGCAAATGCTGCTTAAATGTAAGCATTCTGGCTAAATTATCAAATGAAACAGCTCTGGTCTGGGGACATTCTTAACAATGAGAATCAGTCAAGAATAATTTACAATTGGTTTGTTTTTCAAATTTTCATCCAGCCACCACTTGAAGACTTTCAGTGACTAGAAGCTCACTACCTTCCTTGTCAAAGCTTTTCTGGAAGTCAGGCCCCCCTCAAACCTCTCAGCAGCTCCCCCTACCCCTTCACTGTTCTTCCACCCTCCCTCCCTGCAGTCATCCCACAGGCCGTCATTACATGCAGGTGCCTGGGCCCTAAGATGCAAAGAAGACAAACCCAATTTACTGCTGTGACAACCTTCCCAAGATCCCACCTGCTGCTTGGGTAGAGCCCAGAGTGTGGCCAAGGGTAATGGTGGGAGGTCAGGGCCAAACGACATAGCCTTGAAGGTCAGGCAAGGCAGTGTGATACCTTGATGATTTCTAAGCATGTTGAGAATGGGGGGACTATCAGGGCTGAACCCCAGCAAGACTGACTTGGCAGGGGGGCAGTGAGAAATAAGGCTGCAAAGGTAGGGTTGGAGACCACCTGGGAGGGCCTTGGGACTGCCAGGCACTGCCCATGGCCAGCCCAGGGCTCACAGGCCAGCTCCCACCACCAGGCTGCAGGGAATAAAATCCCACTGGCCAAGTGTCTTTGCTTGGGCTCCCTGGGTTGAGCCCAGTGCAGCCACTGCTTCCCTCAGGACAGGGGAGAATGGCAAACCCCTCACCTGTTGGGCTCGTGCAGCCCGGCTCCCTCGGTTCTGGGCAAAACCAGCACTACCTTCCAAAACAGGTGTCCGTGCTGCAGAGGCAGGTGCTCAGACAGGAGTGAGGGCCAGTCCAGTGGGGTCCACACGGCCTTGCTGGAGCAGAGGAAAAGCAGCGTTCCTTTCTTCCCTCTTTCAGAACTTAGGGGACCCTCCCAGGCCTTCAAGACCAGGGTCTGAGGCTCAGCCTCCCCAGGAGAAGCTGAGGAGAGGCAGGCCTCTGGTCCAGTGATGTCAAGGCTGCCTCCAGGGCTCTTCCCCAAGTGCTGCCTTGGCCCTGAGCCTGGCTCATCAGTCAGGACACACTAGGGTAACCACCAGGGTCCTCAGCCCCACCCACACGTGGGGGCCATGGCTGAGGCTGGGGAGGGGTGGTTCTCCAGGGGTGCCACTCTATCTACAGACTCTCAGCAATGGTTTCAGTCACATTCTATCCTTGAATCTTGAATCTAGGCCACTTGTCCTGACAAGTGACGGTCAAGATTGGAACTCGGATCAAGCCCCACCTTGCTGCCACTGCAGATAATGGCTAAAAGTTTGTTGACTGAATAATGTTGACTGAGTCCCTGTGGCTCAATGATCCTCTCCTATGACTGTTTAGGAGTGCCCTTTCTGGGAGTCCTTTCTTATCACTCCACCCAGCAGATGGCTTTGCTGCCTGGGTGGGGCCCCTCCCCATGGAGAGGCCAGTCCTCTAGGAGGGTCAGTGCCTGGGCTGGGTGGGTGGGGACATTTGTATTTCCCCTGGGAGGAGCAATGTGCCAAGGAGATGCTAGGGCAAGGGAGGGATGGGGAGGTCAATTTGGCACCCGAGGGGAGGAGGGGCAGCGGCCCCAAGGAGGAGGACCTGAGACCTAGGGGGTCCCTGCAGGCAGCCCTAGGGCAGCAGCCAAACTGACCTGAGCAATTTCTGGTAGAAATACTGGACCTTCATCTGATGGATCATCTCGGTCCTGATCCAGCTCAATCTGAAACCCAAAGGCAGAGTCATTGGGCTCTCCAGCCAGCTCCCACTGCCAAGGCCTGCTGCCCCCGGCTCTCTCCACCAATGGGATGGACCTGGGCTTCCCGGCAGAGCCCGCCAGGCAGCAGGATTGCCCAGAGTCTGGTGCGTCAGGATGTACCTTCTGCAGGAGATTCCCAGCTTGCCCACGTGTCTGGGGTTCAGGATTCTGCTGGTCATAGCACGCTGCACGCTGGGCAGCATGACCTTCAGCTGACGGGAGCGGTCCACACAGCAGGGAACAGGGGAGAACGCTCGAACTTGGTGCTTCCGTCTTTTCTGAGCTAGAAGCATCTTCTTCCATCTGCAAAAGAGAAGGTGACACTCTGGACTCGATTTCTGGGCAGGGGAGGCGGGGAGTCCAGAGTTCTAGGACCACAGGATTGCAGATACTGAGGCAGAAGGGGCCTCGGAGGACACCTAGCTGAACCCCCATTTGCAAGGAGAGAAAATGGAGGGAGGCCCAGCGATGCAAGGTGACCAGAGGCAGAGCCAGGAAACTCCCCTGACCCAACCTTGGCCTCTGGCTGATAACAGGAGCCCCACCATGCACATAGTAGGCAGTTTATAAGCACCTCTGGCTGTTAACCTGAAAGTCTTCCCCATCACCCCATACATCCCCAGGACTGTTTCTACCTTTGTAATATCCTTCACGTCTGTGCCCCCGTTTCCACCCACTCTGTGACCCCCTGAGGTCAGGTCCCAGGTCTCTTCATCTAACTGACTCAGCTCAAGTCAACAGTCAATGAGCAGCAGCCAACTCTTCTTCCCTGGTCATTGGTCTCCTCTCCAATCCATGGCGCACTGTGGCCCAAGTAATCTTATTGATGATGCATCAGTCTTCTGTTCCAAGCCTTCAGGGGCACCCATTGCCTTGGGACTCTCATCTTCACAGCCCAGACCAGGCACCATCCAGCTCTGTCCCCATCTCCTACACTCCAGCCTGACTCGGGGAGTCTGTTCTCATCCTTCCCTCATGGGTAGCTATGCCAAAGCTCAAGCGGCCTCAGGCTTAGGCTGCCCACCCCTGTCTCTGACCGGGAGAACGCCCCTCTCCCTTAGAGCCCAAAGGCCAATCTCCTCCAGGACACTTTCCCTGAAACACTCACTCCCATCATCCCCCAAGTGCAAGGAATCACGCCCTCCTCAAATTTCCCATGACGCTTTGCCCAGAGGCACATAAGTGCATAGACATTTATACATGTAGTACATACAAAACCAGCCAGACTGAGGGCCTAGCTGATCCCTGCCCTCAGCACTCATTCTACTACCCACATCCACGCCCCTGCACTGCCTTGAGCTGGCACGAGTTTACCCTGCAGATAAAAACTATGATGACTAAGTCTGAGCATAAAGAACCACCAAAATCCCAAATATCAAGGGAAGGGCAAAAGTAGATTTTAATTAAAGCTAATAAGAAGTGGTTTAGAGTAAGAGTGATTAGGAGGGGGCAGCTAGGCAGTGCAGTGAATAGAGCACCAACCCTGGAGTCAGAAAGACCTGAGTTCCTGAGTTTGAATCTGGCCTCAGGCACTTGACACACTTACTAGCTGTGTGACCTTGGGCAAGTCACTTAACCCCAATTGCCCTGCCTTCCCTCCTTCCCCTTCTGCCCCCCCTCAAAAAAATTAAGAGATAGAAAGCACTTTAAAAAGGCATAGATTATTGTTTGGCTTATAACCCGCCTCTCTGTCACATTCCCTTATGTGCCCCTTATTCTTTGTCAAAAAAGTTTAATTTCCTTGTAGCTTGAGTGGTTATCTCCAAGACTATTGCACGCGCTAGCTGAAGAGACCCAGGCTTTTCGGTGCTGCCCGCTACATCTGTGTTAGCCTTCTGAATTGAGCACACGCGGTCCCTGGGATGCCACGACACCGAGGGACAGACTGATGTAGGTGATCTGACTTATTTCACTGGCCAAAAACTCCACGATAGTTATGTTACACATAATAGCAATTTACTTACTGGCATAAATATTTGTGGAAATACTGAAACTCCTTTAAGACTTCCTGAGCCGTGCAGAAAATCTCCTCTTCTAGAAATAGGATCAGCAAGTGCGTGCATATCTCCTCTGAGAAATGAGCAATGCAGGCTTTTTGGGTCTTTCCAGGGATATATCTAAAATGTGAGAAAACAAAGGGTCAGACAGTGGGACATGGGCGGGTGCCCTGCCACCAATGCCCCTGCATGGCCAAAGGATCAGATATTTAGACCTGAAAGGGACCTTGGGAGTGGGAAGTGTCTCCATCTTAGAATCAAGAGGGAAATGGAGAAGGAAAAGAAATCTTGGCATGGCCTGCGATGCAGCCCAGGTCTTAAAGGGATCCAAGGGAGGAAAGGTCAGAAACCATGACCTAAAGTTCTACAGGGGGTGGCAGGAAGACCTCCCCCAACCGAGAAGATCTGAGAAACAGATCCAATGAGGAGATTCAAGTGGATGCATAGAGACCCCACCAAAGGCCGTGTGGGCCAGTGGAAGAAGCACTGGACCTGAGATGGAACCTGGGCACTGGTCACCAGTTTCTGTAAAATGCGAGCTCTGAAGACGCTTCCAGCTCCAAATCAGGGCTCCTATGAGCCAGCTGAGATGTTTAAAGACAAGCACAGCAGATGGAAGCAAGGAGAGGCGAGAGAGGAAGAGCAGAAAAGCATGGTGCCCTTCATGTCCAAAGGGTCAGGAAGACATAGGTTCAGAATGCCCTGGGGCAGGTCTGGAGAGCCAAGAACAGCAGGCAGGGGCTTTGTGAGATAAACCAGGACAGGAAAGGACTGCAGAAAGACAAGAGAGATCGGGGCAGAGGTGGAGGGGAGGACGGCCACTTACTTCCAAGAGAAAGCAGTCACCTGACTCTGACTTTGCTCATTTTCTCTGCCAGGAGGAAGGATCCTTGACCTGGAAAAGACTCACTTTCCTTTGCACAAAGGACAGCCAGCAGTGAGAATCAAGACAAGGGGGGCTCATGAGAGAGGACACCCCTGACACTGGGGGGTCCATAAGCACTCTTCATCTAAGCCAGAGTGACCAGATGAGGATGGCCAAGACCATCAATGGCCTTGAAACTGTCCTTCCTAGAGAATAACTGAGTACACTGGGAAGACTTAGGGGGTCAGGAGATCAGCCTCAAGGCATCTGAAAGGCTGTCCTGTAGAAGAGAAGTTCCCCAGGCTGAATTTGGCTCAGACACCAATTGGGAGCAAAGGGGGAAAGATGTAGAGGGATGAATTGAGGCTGGATGTCAGGAACAACCCGCCAACAATGAGAGCTATCCAAAAGTGGGATGGGCCCCCAGAAGAAGTCCTCAGGCCAATTCTGGGTGGTCACAGGTGAGCACAGGCAGGGGAGCCGAGGTAGGGACCCTCATTTGGGCACCAGCTGGACTGTGTGGCCTCTGAGGCCCTCTCTTCACTCCTCTCTGCCTCAGGGGTTTCACCTGTCAAATAGGGAGCCTGCCTTCTAGGGCTGCCATGAGGTCAAACCCATTTATATGTGTAATGCTCTGCAAACCTGAAAGTGCTCCACAAATGCTACCTTCTTATTATCTTACCTGAAGGCTGCCCAGTGGGAAGTAGCCTCTGCTCTGCAGATCCCCCTACATTCTTCTAGAATGACATCTTGGACCAGCTCTTCAAGTGCATCCACAATGTCCTGGGTAAAGAGGGGAAGGACTGATGAACCATCAGGGAATTCCCCAAACTTCAAAGTGTCTCCTTCAGAACCTTCCCATGAGAAGGAAGGCTCACCACCTAGGGAACCCTCAAGGCCCCCAGCTCTCTGTTGGGTGGTCTTTCCTCATGAATTAGAGCTAAGCAGGCCTTTCACCCAGAGGTACCCCTGATGCGCCTGCCCTGACAGCCTCTCCCCTCCCTAATCCACTAGCCTTAAAGCCACATCTTGGCTCTGCTACTGGGGCACGCAGCAAGGCCTGGGTTCGAGTCCTAATTTTGATTTGCACTTGTTTTGTGACCCCAGGCAAGGTGCCACGAAGGTCCCTTCTAACTCTGAGTTTCTGGGGTTCCAGGATGGCTGGGCTACTCTCAGCATGTAATCCTCTGGGGACTGGAATAGAGTGAGGTGTCCTCCTCACCCCTGAGGTTGGGAGCTTTGGGGGATAGGTTCCAGGCCCAGGTCCATGGATGACTATAAGCACAAACTGGGCTCACCCTTTGGGCAGAGCTGGCTGAGCCTGTTTGGAGTGCCCAGACTGCTGAGTTCTATTCTGGTAATATGACGTTTTCTCAATGTCCTTTGAAGGTTGATTTTAAGTTAAAAGAGCTTTTGTTATACCAGTGGGAGAGCAGAGGAGTGGATTTGCCCAGCAGGAGAACAGTCAGGACAAGAAGGGAAGTGGCTAACAGAGGAGCAGCTCTGCATGGGAACAACAAGCCTATGGTCCAGTCATGATCGGACCTGAGCTCATGGGGTTTTCTCGCTCATGTATCTCCCTGCAAGGCTTCAGTCTATTCCCATTCTCCCCTTCAGACACTACATGTATTGGTGAGAGAGTGTGATCCAGCTTTATGTGTGGGCTGTGGTGCACCGATTAGCCTGGCTTTTGTCTTATCATTAAATAAATATTTTGTGTTTAAGAACTAATGGTATCATCATAACTGATTTTGTGCCAATAGGAAACACGTTGGGAGGGGCCCATGAGCTAATGTGGAGAACAACTAGAGCGTTCCCTCACTTCCTCCTTCCATGCCAGTGTTAGCCCTAAGACCTGAGGATGTGAACAGGCATGAATCCTAGCCATGTGGTGGTGGCCCATCTCTGGGAAAGTCTGAGGGCAGGGGGATGAGTGGGTCAGCCCAGAGAGTGAGAGGAGCTCACCACACTCACATGTGCAGGTAGAACCCTAAGCATCTTGGGGTGGGAGGGGAGATCTCTTACCCTCTCCACGTAAGCAGAATGATTTATCTGAACCGGAAGGACAGACTGTACAACCTGGAAGGGAGATGAGGCCAGCTGCAGAGCTCCTGAAGAATGAGGTGAAATCTCCCATGGATGTGGAGGCTGGGCCTGGGGCTGATGCAAGGGCTTCCTGGGCAGACCACCCTGAGGCAGCAGAGGCCACAGTCGGAGCTCAAGTCGAGGCCAGGGTTGAGGTGTCGGTGCAGACTGTGGGCAGAGGGGCAGCAGAGAAGGCATCATCTCAGGGTGTACCAGGGGCATCAAGTTTCCCATACTTCCTGTGTTCTTGCCTGGGGCAGGAGTGGCTACAAAAGAGGAAGAAAGTCTCTGATCAAAGAATGCCCAGGTGGCATCTGAAACAGACCTGAATGGGGAGAACTGGGCTTGCAGGCTTTCTGGCTAAGGCTGGACACAATGCACTGGGAAGGGCTCGGGGCCGGGGTCTGACACCTGAGACTGAGTCTCAGCTTGACTGTGACTTCCTTTTCCTGGGCCGCTGTAAAACCACAGATTTGGGCTGCATGACCTCTGGGGTCCCCCCTTGGCTCTTCCATGAAGGTAAAAGTCAAACCTTTACAGACACAGGAGGCTTGTGCAAAGCCGGCTGCTTCCCTTCCCTTCAGCTCCTTTAGAACTAGGATCATGCTTGGAAGGTGGCCTAGTTGTACCAAATCTATTAGCTAGGTGGCAAAGTGAATAGAGCACTGGCCCCGAGTTAAAATCCAGCCTCAGACACTTAACACTTACTAGCTGTGTGACCTTGGGCAAGTCATTTAACCCCAGTTGCCTTGCCCTCCCCCCTCCAAAAAGCAAAAAAAAAAAAAAGTAGCTGATCCAAGTTTGGGGCCTGTGCACCATCACGTACTTGCCAGGTCCCTGGGCATCTTCTGCTCCCTTCTGGCAACTTCAGGGTGGAGGCTCTTGCCAACGTACATGCTCTGCTCATTGAAGCTGCATACGGGGATGTGCCATGCCACGGGAGGCAGCGGCCCGCTGTTGATGACCTCCCCAAGGGACGTGGTCCGCTTCTGCTTGATCAGTGCTGACGCAGAAGGCCTGTGCGCCCTCTCAGGCTCTCGGAACGCCAAGCGGTTCAGTTCCACCCAGCTACAAAGATAAAGTCCAGAAGCCCGTCCACCCTCAGTGCCAATCTGCTGCTCCCAGCCCCTGACCTCTGGGACCCTGGAGCTACAGAGCCTGAGACCAGGGGCAAGACTGCCTCAGTTTCCTCCTGTGTAAGATGAGGCCTGGTCTGGATGACCTCCGACGCCCCTCCTGGTTCTAGGACCACACCTTTCATAGAAAGGTGCCCTGAACCCAGCCCAAGGAAAGTGTCACCAGGTTGGAGCATCCCAGACAGAGCTGGTTCCAGCAACTCCATTTTATGGATGAGGAAACCAAGGGCCGGAGAGTAGTTGAGGAGATGAGTAGCAGAGTCAGGATTTGAACTCTAGTCCTCTGGCTCTTTTCCTCTGCGATGGCCCCCGCCTTCCCTTCCCCAGTCCACGGCCCCTCCAGACTCCATGGGCATTTAGATACATGAGGAAGCAGCCATGGCAGGACCTCTGGAGAGGTGGTAGACCAGCAGGCTTTCCTGTCGGGCCGCCATACTCCAGTATACCACCTGATCTATACCAGGGACAACTGGACCCTGCCATGCAGCCCTCTCCATCCACTGCCTCCCCCATCAAAGAGCTGCCTTGCCATCTGTGTGCCCAGCACCTGATGCACACGGCAAGCACAGAATCAATACCTTATGCCCCTCGGGCACTTACGTACCCATCAGACACATTGAGGCCGTAGAAGGTCACAAAGTCTGCTGCCTCTGCACAGTCCTGGAACAGGAGCATGCGCTCCAAGTCACAGAGGGGAAAAAATGTGGACCTGTGCGAGCTCACAGTGTAAGCGATGCTGAGAGCCTTGAGAGCGTCCCTGCGAACCTGTAAGCAAAGCGGAGGGAGCCAAATGACCATCTTCTGAAAACACCTCAGCACTTTGTCAACAGAGGTGCAAGACTAAGCCACCAGTGTTCTCGAATCCAGCATGGCCCACTGTCTAGCCATGTTCTGCCTGCCCGAGTCTCAGGCAATTGCTTGTTTGGACCTGAGTGTATCACTTTACATTTGGTGCCAATTCCCTGTCATGTTCCGCCTTATTGTCTGTCTCATCAAGATCTCCAGGGCCCTGAATCTGTCACCCAACACACTTGGGTGTCTTTTTTGTCTTGCACAAAGCTGATGGAGCAGTCAATGGAAAGAGCTGGATGCCCTGGTCCTGTTACCTACAACCATGGGAAAATCATTTAAGCTCCGTAGGCCTTGATCTTGTCACCTATAAAACGAGGGGCCAGATAAGATGACTCCTCCTGGCCAGCCGCCCCCAGATCCTTGGGGCATTCTGCCCAACTGGCACCAGTCCACGGAGCAAATCCACCTAATGGTCTGGAGGCCCCAATGCTCCATCCCCCGAGGCGCAGCCCAAGAAACTCTGCCAGAGGCAGCTCCTCTGCTGCAGTCTAGTCCCAGTACATCTGAGCTGGCCTTGTCACAACTAGTCACGGTGACGCTCTAAAGCAGACTCCTGTCCCTAATTGTCTGCTAGACCTGCACTCTACCCAAAGCAGCCATTCCCTCCACAGAAGCAGGTTGTAGCCCACCCAGGTCTGCCCATCTTATCCCTGTCCTCCTGCGAGGAAAAGGAGGCCAAAGTCAGTGACCTGAACACAATCACTTGATGGAAAACTTCCTCAGGTCACTGAGGGTCATGATAAGATGTCCATCGAAAAGAAAGCAGGAGTCTTAGAGAGGAACCTCCCAGCAGGACAGCCCCAGGGACTGCCCACCAACACAGGGAGTGCCCAGCTCAGCCAGCAGCAGATGCAGCAGCCACAGCAGAAGAATTCAGACTGTCCGGCCAGTGACCCTGACCTCTGTGCAGCAGGCTGAGAGGGCACAGCAAATGTCAGCAAAACTGGGACTTGACACTGCCTCTGATATTTGCTGTCTGTGTGATGTTGGGCAAATCCCCAAACTTCTCTAAGCCTTAGTCTCCTACTTTGGAATATGGGAGACTGGGACTGATGGTGTCCAAGGGCCCCATGGGTCTAAATCTACGGCCTTGTTATCCTCGGATAATAACATTTTACAGATGTGAAAACTGAGACCCAGGGAGGGAGGAGACTTAATTAGACTTACAGTATTTGTAGGAAGTTTGGGATCCTAAGGGGAGCACAACCTGGGCAAAGGCAGGGAAGCTGGAGACAGAATGTGAAGTCCCTTGAGCAAGAGAGTAACGTGGCCAGATGGAGGCCCTCAAACATTTCATTATTTAAAACACAATCTGGGGGCGGAGCCAAGATGGCGGTGTAGAAGCAGCAAAGCACCACAGCTCCCACACAAACACGCTAAAAAACTCATAAAATGGGACTCTAAACAGCTTTTCAAGCTCCAAAACTCTCCAAA
>CM053593.1:388728103-388765846 GCA_028646575.1 Pseudocheirus occidentalis | reverse complement strand
TCCCTGCCCTGCTAGAAAGCTAGAGGGGTGTTGGAGGAGGGCATAAAAGGGAACAGATTGTGGGAGGGGTCTTACAGTGGGATCAGTGTTCTGGGCTGAGGGGTAGGGGCAAAAAGGGGAGAAAATTTGTAACTCAAAATATATATATATGGGAAACACTGAAAAAAAAAGAATACATATATCCAAACCCTCTACCAATCAAAAAAAAAAAACCACAATCTGGAGAACATGTTCTATCTAGCAGTGTAGGACATAGGCCTCAGACCCATCCTGGCTATGTGATTCTGGGCAAGTCCCTTCCCTCCTTGGTGGCCAAGGGCTAAAATATTAAGGTTAGGGTCCCCAAAGGTCTCAGTGGCTAAGAAGCAGGAGCCTCCTGCTCTCCAGGGGCAGGTGTCACAGGCCCGGCCTTGTCCTGAGCCTCACCACAAGGTCCCGGTCAATGTCAAGGGGTCAGTAGAAGCCTGCTCCTCCCGCCTCCCCCTGTCTCACCTGACCAAAGTAACTGTGCAGAATGCATGCTTCCAGGTAAGGAGCCACCCGTACCAGCTTGAAGAACCGCACAAAGTTGTTGCTGTTGAGGGCAGACAAAGCTTGGGCAGCAAAAGTGATCTCAGGAGAGTTCCAGACACTGGGCTGCAACTGCTGAAGTTCTCTGGGGATGGGCAGAAGGGGATACAGTGGTCATCTGGACTGGCCAGAGCCCTTCCTCTCTCTGGCTCTGTCCTCTCTGACCCCTGCCCCCCCCCCACTTCTCTCCATCCCCTTCTGTTTCTCTGTTTCTCTGTCTCTCTTTCTCTGTGTCTCTGTGTCTCCATCTCTGTCTGTTTCTCTGTCTGTGTCTATTTCTCTCTCTGTTTGTTTCTCTGTCTTTGTTTCTCCACCTGTCTATTTCTCCATCTCTGTGTTTCTCTGTCTCTGTTTCTCCATCTCTGTCTGTTTCTCCATCTGTCTGTTTCTCCATCTCTGTCTATTTCTCTGTCTCTGTCTGTTTCTGTTTCTGTCTCTGTTTCTCTGTCTGTTTCACCATCTTTGTCTGTTTCTCCATCTGTTTCTCCATCTCTGCCTGTTTCTCCATCGGTCTGTTTCTCTGTCTGGTTCTGTCTCTGTTTCTCCATTTGTCTATTTCTCTGTTCTGTTTCTCTCTCTCTGTCTCTTTTTTATTTTAATATATTTGTTTATTTACTTTTAGTTTACAAGATTCAGTTCCACAATCCCTTGAGTTTCAAATTTTCTCCCCTCTCTTTACCCTCTCCCCATGGCAGCATGCAATCAAGTATAGGATCTGCAAATACTTTCACAATGGACATTGGTCTGGTTGTATAGAAGGGTTGTAACCAATGGAGTGAACAATGGGAAAAAGGAAAGAGAACCAAACATGAAAAAGAATGAGAGCATGTAGATTGCTTCAGTCTCCATTTAAACTCTATTCTTTCTAGAGCTTTCTCTGAGTGTAGATATGTCCTTCCATCCTGAGACTTGTAGAGTTGTCTTATAACTGTGAGTTGCTGAGAAGAGTCCAGTTTATCAAAGTTGGTCATCACACATACAATGTGTCAATGATTGTGTACAAATTTTCCTGGTTCTGCTCTTCTCACTTAGCATCAGTTTGTATAAACCTCTCCAGGTGAATATGAAGACTGTCTTCATTTCTTATGCACATTTCTTTAGCACATTTGTTATAGCACAATAGTATTCCATTATATTCATATACCACAGCTTGTTTAGCCATGCCCCAATTGATGGGCTTCCCCTTAATTTCCAGTCTTTTGCCACCACAAAGAGAGTTGCAATAAACATTTTTGTACATATGGGTCTTCCTCCGACATCTATGGTCTCTTTGGGACACAACCCCAGAAGTGGTATTACTGGGTCAAAGGGTATGCAATTATTTATAGCCCTTTGGGCATAGTTCCAAATTGCTCTCCAGAATGGTTGTATCAGTTCACAGCTCCACCAACAATGCATTAGTATTCCAATTTTTCCACATCCTCTCCAGCACTTGTCATTTTCCTGTTTTGTCATCTTAACCAGTCTGACTGGTGAGATGTGGTACCTCAAAGTTATTTTGATTTGCATTTCTCAAATCAATAGTGATTTAGAACATTATTCATATGCTTATAGATATCTTTAATTTCTACCTCTGAAAATTTCCTATTCATATCCTTTGCCCATTTATCAACTAGAGAATGACTTGTATTCCTATAGATTTGACTTAATTCCCTATATATTTTAGAAATGAGGCCTTTACAATACTGGTTGTAAAAATTCTTTCCCAATTTCCCACTTCCCTCTTAATCTTGGTTACATTGGCTTTGTTTGTACAGAAACTTTTCAATTTAATGTAATCAAGATTATCCATATTGCACTTTATAATGCTCTCCAAATCTTCTTTGGTCATAAAGTCTTCCCAACTCCATAAATCTGAAAGGTAAACTATTCCTTGCTTTCCCAGATTATTTACACTATCAGCCTTTATACCTAGATCATGTATCCATTTAGACTTGACTTTGCTGTATGGTGTTAGATAATGGTCTATGCCCAGTTTCTGCCATGCTATATTCCAATTTTCTCCGCAGTTTTGTCAAATAGTGAATTCTTAACCCAGAAACTGGAGTCTTTGGGCTTATCAAACAGTATATTACTGTAGTCTTTGACTGCTCAGTCTTTTGTATCCAATCTATTCCATTGATCCGCTACTCTATTCCTTAACCAGTACCAATCTGTCTGTTTCTCCATCTCTGTCTGTTCCTCTGTCTCTGTCTCTCTGTACCTCTGTCCCCTCCTCTTTCTTTCTCCCTCTGCTGATCCCCATGTACATATATCTATGTAAATATATATTATATCATTTCTGCTTTTCCCAGATTCATATTTTAAAATCTTCATTCTTTTCACATTAAAGGATTGCAGAGTAGACCTTGGGGTCCTCTGTGGAGGATTTAAGTGAGGGCCTGGACAGGAGTCTCAAGGGATGAGAAGGCCCTGTCATGGGTTCCCCCCTCCCCATTGACAGACACCCTCCTGGAAGCCGTCCTCAGTTTACCCATCTTTTTTTCTGTTGTTCTCTGTGCACCTTGTGTCTCCCAAAGGAATGCGCTCTCCCTGAGGGCAGGTCCTTTGCCATTTGGGTCTTTGGATCCCCCAGCCTGGCACCCAGTAGGCACTTTTTTAGATGGGTGCTGAGTCAGTCACCCTAGTTCTAGGCTCTATTCTGCCACCTGCCCTTTCTTGTGGATATGCCTGTTCACCTCAGAATGTCTCCTTGGTGGAGGTTGAGCAGGATGTCATAGCTCCGAAGTTCAGCCTGGTGGGCACAGTAAATGCCCATGTTTGCCAGGTCCTGGTACATCTCCTTCACGCTCTGTAAGCATTTGAGCATGTTCTCACTGTTGATCTTGGCGTCGAAGGAGGTCAGGGGCTCCTCGCACATCTGGTGAGCACAGTGGATGTGAAAGCGCACACACTTCTCAATCAAGGACACCGTCAAGGGGTCGCAGAGATGCTGCTGGGTGATGTCCTTGAGGGAGAGAGGAGAACGAGCCATTCACCCAGTGGCCAAGGACACAAACTTAATTATCTCAAGAAAAACTCTGAGCCCGGATGCCTGGGGGGCCTGTGCAGGGAGGCAGGGAGGCTCCAGGTGGAGGCTTCCAGGGTGGGCAAACACGGCCCTCAAAGGCCTCCCAGCCAGGACACACCAGGGCAGACCAACCCATCCCAGACGCAGAGTCCTGAAGATCTGGTGCTTCTCACCATACCTGGCGGCTCCCACCAAGAGTTAGCCAGCATGGCTCCCCCAGAGAAGGCAGTAGCCAGTCTGAGGGCCCATCGCCACTCTGAGGCTCGAGGAGCCAGGCTCTATGGAGGTACCTGAGCAGGATGTGGGTGAGCCTGGCCCCTGCTAAAACATTATGCACAAAAGACACCAGGGAGGAGGTGGCCAGCATCAGGACCCAGGGTGGCACAGAGAGCAAAGAGGACCCCATCATCCCACCCATGTGCACAAGAGCAGTCAGAGCATGGCTGTGACTAAAAAAAAAAACATTGGAAGTAGGAGTGAACAGAAGAAAACACCACCAATATAGAGATTTTTGTGCATCCAGAGACGCCTGGGGCACAAGCCTAGGGAAAGAAAGTCACTCCACAGTAACAGTGGGCAGACCCCCACTCAAAGGCAAGGCCCACGAGGCCTGCTGGGATTCTGGGAGGAGGAGAAGCAGGGGATCTGAGGGGCTTTCAAAAGAAATGGGAGCAGCGGGGAAAGAAGAGGTGGGAAAACCAGCCATTTAGCACAGGCCTCCTGAAAACGAGAGAGGGCCAGACAGAGAAAACAGGCAATAGCAGAGCTGCCCCCAGAGGCCGAAGCAAATGGAGAAAATGTAGGGGTCTCCACGCAGAGAAAGGGACCAGAAAAACAGGTGCAGGAGGGAGAGCCCCACAGTCACCGGCCCACCACGAAACAATGATGAGAGAGGAAAGAAAAGCCGGGCACTGATTCAAAACTCTGCCAGGACCAGTGAAGCCAGACGGCGAAGCAAAATGGGGGGGGGGCCACAAAATTTGGGGGTGAGCCCAGGCAGCATGTCAGGGAAACAGCTGCACCTTCCCACTTTCCTCAACAAAGTACTGACATAAGGGACTCTGAGTCTGGCGAACAACGGAAAGTGCAGAGGGAGAAATTCTGGGAAGCAAAGAAGAGCTCAGCAAAATGGAGCCGACGAAGACTGAGTTTTTTGTAAAAAGCAACAGCGTCGGCTAATTAATAAAAAGAAGGAGAAACCAAATTATTTGTATCAAAAATTAAAACAAAGAACTCATAGCAGAAGTCAGGAATGTTGTTAGAAATGACTTCCCCCAATCACTGGCTGACGAAGCCGGTCATTCAGACAAAATGGCCACGTCCCTAGGAGTGGCCCAGAGAGGAGCCCAGCACTGACCTTTCTCACCCCACGGGTCCTGTTCCAGACAAAATCATACCACTCTCGGGGATTCCCCTCCACACTGTCCATGATGTGGGTCAGTAAGTAGTTCATGGTCATGCTCAGGACCCCCACAGGCCGCAGCTCATGAGCCAGGGGCTCCTCTTGGTCTGCGGAAGATCGGCTGTACTCCTTGATGGCTGCTGCGTGGTCAACCTGAGGACCCCAGGGAGGATGGTCCAGGGTTACGAGGCAGGACAAGAGCTGGTCTTGGCGCTGTGCCTACTCACAGGACCTCCCAGCCTCTGGAACAGCCCACACCTGACCAAGCATGCCCTTGACAGGAACAGGTGCCTCCTGGGACTGCTGCAGAGGGTCCCAGTACCTCCTAGGGCCACTGTGGAGGATGGGGGGCAGTGCCTCCTGGGGCCTATATAGAGGGGGGGCCTAGTATTTCCCGGGACATGATGCAGAGGAGGGACCCGGTGCCTCCCAGGGCTGCCTCTTCCAGGTTTGGATGGCTCTTATGTCAGGAAGGGTCTCCTAATGTCCACCTTGCACCCTTCTCCGTGTGGCTGCTGGTTCTGCCCTTGGAAGCCAGGCAGAGACAGATGGGGACCCCTCCTCCAGTGCAGAGACAATTGGGACACGTCCGTGTCCACCGGCCCTCCCTCAGAAGACATCGCTGCCCATCTCTCTCTGCTGTCCTGACTGCCTTCCACATCCCCCAGTGAATCAGACACACACCTGCGACTGTAAATGACCCAGACTGCCTCCCAAGGGGATGAGAGGCCCAGCCAGGGCGCCAGGGGAGCTCAGACATGTTTTTATCTCCAAGTGTTTCCTGTCTTAGGGCCTCTGGAAAACTCACTTGAGCTCTCTGGGCCCCAGTCTCCCCATCTGTAAAAAGCAGGGGCTGCAGCAGGTGACCCCGCAGGCCCCTCGACACTCTCTGTTCCTCACTAGGAAGGGGATCTAGGTTGCAGCTGGGGGCAGAGGGCACAGAGAACAGGCCTTGCCATCAAGAAGACTTGCCATCTTCCTGAGTTCAAATCTGGCCTCAGACACTTACTAGCTGTGTGACCCTGGGCAAGTCACTTCACCCAAAAAAGGAGGAAAAAAAAAGGAAGAGGATCTATTTGGTTTTGAGGAGAGATGAGCTCTGTTTGGGCAGCACAGAGTTTGAGGGAATGACAAGAAACCGGGGAGTCATGGACCAGATGCGAAGCCCAGAGAGGGCCACTGACCCCAGTGCCCCACCCCCCAGGCCAGCCAGACGAGAGGCAGGGCCACAGTGGTAAGTACCTTGTCAGAGCCTGGAAGCATTTCAAAGACGCTCAGCTGCTTCCTGCTCTCCCTCATGTATCTCTCCTTTTCTGGACACATGTCTGGGCAGGTCCCCACTAAGGGCTTTGCTTGACCCAGATGGGTCCTCTTGACCTGAGCTGCAAAACAAAACATGTGGGTAGCTCTGCTGCCAGGCCACAGGGCCAGTCAGCCAGTGGGCCCCACCTGTCCAGAGAGAGTGGCAGCAGCTGGGCAGACAGCCAGGCCCCGGTCTCAGCTGAGCCCCAGCTCTCGGGAGCTGTCCCTCTGGAGCTCAGCTCCACAGGAAGCAGGCGCCAGAGGATGGACCAGCTGAGCTCTAAGGGCCTTGCAGCTTGGATGTCTCTCTGCTCTAGCATGACCCTACAAGCCGTGACCAGGCTCAGGATACACAAGCCCAGCATATCAGAGCGCACCTGGTGCAGCTCTGACCTGGACATGCACACCCTCTACAATGAACGAATGAATGAATAGTTGATTGGATGGATGGATGGATGGATGGATGGATGGATGGACAGATGGGTGGATGGATGGGTGGGTGGGTGGATGAATGGATGGGTGGATGGATGAGTGGATGGGTGGATGGATGAGTGGATGGGTGGGTGGAGAGATGAGTGGATGGACAGACAGATGGATGGATGGATGGATGGATGGATGGATGGATGGATGGATGGATGGGTGGATGGATGGGTGAGTGGTGGGGGATGGGTGGATGGAGCATTTATTAAGTACTTACTGTAGGCAGAGTGTCGTGCCAACTCTACAGCACACAGGACAAGGAATCCAGCCTCGACCTGCGAGGAGGGGGAACTTTCCGCCTCCCAAGGTAGCCCTTGCTGCAGCAGGCTGGCTTCCCAATATGAAGCCTACTTATGCTTCTCTGTACCCTCCCCCCATGGCTCCTCCTGCTCCTGCCCCTGGTGGCTAAGTGGAGCAAGGTGAACCCTGTCCCCACAGGACAGACTGGACAGAGCCAGCCAGCCTTCTCTGCTTGGGGCTGACCATGCCTAATCCTCATTAACACAAGGATCAGGCAGGAGGCTTGGAGTCAGGAAGACTTGGGTGCCAACCCTGCTTTGGAAGCATATGAGCTGGGTGGTCACTCTGACCCTCTGTTTCTTCCCTGTAAAACGGGGCTCACACAACGCTTTATAAAGATCATCTCACTCTGTCCTTACAACCCTGGGAAGAAGGTGGCATTGTTGTCCCCATCTCATAGATTTGGAAACAGGCAGACAGCAGTGAGGTGACTTGCCCAGGGTCACACAGCTAGGCCACATTTGAAATCAAGTCTTTCTGACACCATTATGAGAACCAGTGCTCCGTCCACTGCACATTCCCAGCAGTGAGCACCAGAGTGCTCACTGACCTCCCCAGGGCCAGGAGACTTATGGGAGATGATGCCTAAACGTGCCCTCTGAGTGCTCTCTGCCACAAATGCTAGTTCTTGTGTGACAGAAGAACGTCCAGCTCTGTCCCTGTTAGTTACAGCACCAGCTGACCTTGGGCCTTCCCTGTCCTGGCTGCCTCCTTGGGATGCCTTGCCTCCCACAGGTGTGGTCTGACCTGGGGCACCCTGAGGATGTTTGCTGACCACTCCTGGTCCACCTGGACAGGGGACCAGCGTGCCAGGAGGGAGTACGTACCTTGTCTCAGAAGTTTGTCCCTGTAATTGAGAAGACTGTATTTCTCTTCCGATGTCCTGGCCACGGTGCAGAGCAAGGTGGACATCGAGACCAGTGGAGAGCCCAGGCTGTCTGCGGCCTTCACCTTAGGAGCCAGCAGGAAAGTGTCGGGCCTGGGCAGTTGTGTCCAGTGAAAGGCTGGCTTCAGGGAGGAGCGGCTGAGAGTGAAGAGGTCAGGAAGAAATTCAGCCTCACTGACCTTTGCCAGCTCCTCCAGAGTCCCTCCGGGGTTGCCAGCATCTGGGAAGCTCCATGGACCCCAGCCCAGATGTGCCCATTAGGTCATGACAAAGACTTCTTTATGCAGATTTTAATGTGAATTCAGAAAAAAAGAACTTTTGGAAGGAGGATGAGGTTGAGGGGACTGAGGAGTCCCCCTCTCTTCTCCACTTAAGGAAAGAGCGAGGGGGAAGTCAGACCTGTGGAAGCAACTAGCAGCCCTTCAATGTTCTGAAGAGTAGTCTAGAGGTGGCACTGCCCAGGGGCAGGTCCGGCCCCAAGTACTGCCCCATTATCACACATCAGAACTGGGGCCCTCAGAGGCATTGACGTCTTCCACACCTGAACCATCCCTCTAGAGACTAGAACATCCCTGGTGAGGGGCACTCCTTCCCTCCCCTGCCTGCCGGGGGGCTGGTCACTTCCAAGCGGGCACACCTTTGATGGTTGGGAAGTTCCCCCCATGAGGCAAAGACTCTCCCCTGCTTGGCTATGTGCTCAGCCCTGGGATGAGCAGAAGGAGGCAGATCCCTCCTGCACAGGAGCCCACTTGCCATCTTGAAGGCTTGACTCAGCAGTGAGTTGGCAGGTGAGGTCCTCAGGACCCTCACTGCTCCGCTTTCTGTCCTTTGAGAGGCAGGGTATCCCCTGGGGAGGGGACCAGCAGGCATTGTTTGGGGGCTCCAGGGGAAGCCCCCGTCCCACCAGGGCAGCCAGACCTACCTGCGGCTGGTGAAGGATGGCCGGGAAGCCTTGGGGAGGGGAGAAGGGGTGAAATTGTCTCTCTCCTTTACTTGGCGGAAGGTCAGCTTTTCCAACAGGCTCTCTTTCATCTCTGGTCCTGAAAAAGAGGTCAGGAGAAGTGGGACCCTGGCCAGAGCCCCCGCCCACCTCCCTCAGACGTGTGCCCCTGCATAGGCCTCCACGGGGTGGCCAAGGCCAGGCAGAAGGCAAAGCATCCCTGCTACAGAGCCCCTTGTGTCAGGGCGTCCATGGGTCCCCAAGACGGGCCTCTCCCCACTAGAGGGGAGCCGCTGTTTTGTTTCTGACTTTTTGTCATCGGTAGCTAGAACAATAAAAGCCCATTGACCAAGAAAGGGGTTGCAGGATGATTAGGCCCATCCTACAGATGAGGACACCAAGGGCCAGAGAGGAGGGGCAGGGTCACCCAGCTACTACCCATCCAGGCAGGCCTAGAGGCCAGATCTGGAGACCAGACTAAGACCATGCCGCTTCTCTTCTGGGATCCTAACCTGCTACTCCAGTGTTCTATCTGCCCAAGCACAGGAGAAAGCTCATGCCAGTGCCAGAAGGCACCTTTGCCATGCCCAGAATGAGACCCCTAAAATGCTGTGAGATGCCCTCAGCACCTGACACAGCCCGTGGCCTCTGACCGCTGAGCCCGCAGACAGAACAAAGTGCTGAAGCAGTCAGCCAGCTACCCTGGGATAAGGGGGGACCAGGGAAGCCAGAAGACAAATGAGGGGTCTCAGCCCAGCATCTGCCACTGAGTCGGGGTCTGATGGCCGTTGTCCTACGTATCCTGGCCTCAGACCTGGGAGGACCAGAATGGCTCTGGCTGGAAGGACTCTACCTAGCATCAGCCTCCAAGAGAGGGAGCCGTCCATCCGCAACAAAGGCAGAGACAGACTCCGTGCCACAGGTGGTGCCACCACCCCAGGAAGCCCTGACCATGTCTGGCTGCCGGCTGCCAGCTGCCGGCTGCCTCGTTGCCTTGCAGCTGCCCCAAAGCCAGCGCTCTTTCTGCTGCTTCTGGCCTCCCAGGGCAGTGAAGAAGCCACCCCAGCGTGGTCATCAGGCCCAAGGGAGGGGGATGCCAATGGCGGTGGCGGCCCCCAGGTCTCAGGCAGGCCGCACCACTCCGGCCCATTTCCCACAGGGGCAGGGCAAGGCCCAGGAGTGCAGCAGCTGAGGCTGTACCTTTTCTCCTTGGCTCCCGGCCTCTTTTGGCCGTGGTCTGGGGGTTCCAGCGCCCAGCCGGTAAGGAGGCCCCACAGGCCCAGTTCAGTCGGGCAGTGCGTCTGTTCAGTGGGTGGTCGCCCATGGGCCTTAGCTCCCACTTCTCCATGGTATCGCATGGGGGCCGGGATCTGTGCCCTGGCCTGAGCCTCTTGGGACTGCGGCCAGACTCCCCAGGAGCTCCGGGCTTGCTCTCCAGCATAGGCTTGGGCCACCGCTTCTTCACCTTCTTCGGTGGTGGCAGGGCCGGGGCCAGGGGGCAGCCCACGGGGCCACTGCGGTTGCAGGGTGGGAGAATGCCCTCGAGCCTGGCTTCCTGAGGAAGGTCTGGGGGTTGCCCCAGCTCTCTGACTTCCTCAGGCCTCAGACTCTTCCTGGGGGAGGCCAGCTGCCCTCTGTCCACAGCACACCTGGAGGTGTCCCCTGAGGAGTAGCCCAGGGTGGCCAGGCTGGGGAAGGTCTGGTGGTTGGGTGAGGTCCATGAGGCCAGAGCCTCCTTGTTGGGACCAGGGAACCGCAGGGGCCACCAGGCGGGCCCCCCACCCCTCTTGGAGCCAGGATTGTGGGCCAGAGAGCCCCCCACCGTACTGGGCTTGGATTCTCCAGAGCCCCACTCAAAGGTGAGCCCACTTGCAGGGAAGGCCTTGGGCTGCTGACCCACACCCAGGCTCCTGGGCTCCATGGCTGGAGGGCTGAGCCGGAGGTCTCTGACTCAGAGGGACCCCAAGAAACCTGAGGAGAGAAGGAGCAAGGAGACCCTGTCAGAATCCCAGTTATGAAAGCATTCCTGGACTGGGGTAGGGGAGTACCAGGGCTGCCAGGGCTGGGGTGCCCACTGGGGGAGAGGAGTGGCAGGGCTGCCAGGGCTGGGGTACCCCCTGGGGGAGAGAAGAATGCTGCAGAAGAAGAATCCCCTCCCCCCAGCACCCCATAGCTATAAGGGGCCTTGATGCAATTTAGCCCAACCTGCACACCCCCAAAAAGGGCATCCAGCCTCTGCTCCTGAGAAGGGGGGCCCCAAGAGAACGTTAATTCATTCTGGAACAAGAGGATCTGGGTTTGAATTCCGACTCTGTCACTCCCTATTTATGTGGCCTTTGCCAAGTCCCTTGGCCCCCTGGGCCTCAGTATCCCACTGTGAAAGGAGGGGCGTGACCCCAGCCCCACCCTGGCTGTTCTGCCCTCCCTTCCCAGGGCAGCCTCGAGTAGCCCCGCCCTTGAGAAGCACTGTGGGGGTGCAGGGCGGGGCTCCAGCACACCCCCATTTCTGGGAGGAACACTGAGGCCTAGACAGCAGCGCCTGCCCAGGGTCACCAGGGTCCATTCAAGGCCATGCTCTCGGCCCCCACCCCACTTCCAGCCCTAGCCCTGCCCCGCCTGGTCCAGGGCACCCAGAGCCCCTCCACCCGCCCCGCCCCACAGGGTGCCAGGTGAACCTGTGCCTACCTGCGCTGGCTGCGTGGGGGCTTCCTGGGCCGGGCCGCCAGGAGGGGGCGCCCAGCTCTGGGATCAGGAAACCTGTGCCAAGTGCCCGCCCATCCCCTGGCCCTGCCCCCGGGTCCTGGAGACGCTCCCCTCCCCAGACAGAGAGACCCCTCCCACACTTTACAGCCAAGGACACTGAGGCTGTGGGTGGGGCACCAGCTGGGGCTGGGGGGCAGGGAGGGGCTTCCCAAAGGAGACCGGCCTTCCTTGTAGGATGATAGCGACCCTGAGCCTATGGTGACAGACAGACAGATAGACAGGCAGGCAGGCCCCGTGGGGCAGTGAGGTAGCCCGGCTGCTCTCACTGGGCAGTCACGTCCAGCCGAGCAGGCTTGGCTGGCGGGGAAAGGACGTGAAGGCCGCGCCGGGCTCCCTGGCTCTCCCTGATGGGGTGACCCTTTCAGACCCACGGAGACAGTGCGTGTGCCCCATGCCACAAAGCCCACCAAGACTCTGCCAAGCAGCCTGCCCAGAAGGGAGGCCCTGCTAGACCAGGGTGCGCTCCTGCCCCCACACCAGAAGCCACTTTGTGACTTTATCATCAGGCCTGAGCTCACCCTCTCCCTGGGGGCGCCTGCCCCGGGGGCCTGTAGAAACACTGCTTCTGGGAGCAAGACCAGGGACACCCCGAGGTGCCGCAGGCAGGACCCCTCCCTCTGCGGACTCCCCAGGGGTCAGCTGAGGGGCTGGAGAAGCTACCCCGGGGTCAGTGGGACAGTTCCACCGAGTCACCGGGGCCCAGCTTGTTCAGTGAGTGGGCGAGACAGGGGCCACGGAGACCATGTAAAAACTCTTCTTACATTTATGGAATAATGTTCACTGTGAGGCAGAGTTTTCTGTTGATGTGTCCAGAGCAACGCTTTCTTTTTAAAAGTGATTCCAATAAACAAGAATCTATTTTTCTCCCTTCTACCCCCTCACCCCATTGAGAAAAACAAAAACCCTTTTGTGACAACAGTGCGTGGTCACTGGGCGGCCCATGTGGGCGGCCTCCAGACACGGAAGCCTCCTTTGGAGCCTGGTTCTTTCCTGGGACTGGAGGGCCGTTGTCACCTGCTGTGCCCCGGGCAGAGCCTGGGGCTTGGCGGGGCATCGGCTCTCCCGTGTGTCTTGGTGATTGCTGGGTGAGTCACTCTCTGGCTCTCTCCCTTCCCTTGGGTCTCCCTGGCTGCTCCGTGACCTTTTCTGCCCTTCTTCCTTAGAGCACCCACGGTCATGCTGTGGCGTTCATCTGCCACCGCACATTCATCCTTTGCTGGTCAATGAGCACACCTGTTTTCAGTTAATTGTCCTGTGAAACGTGTATCTTTTGCAGACTCAGCCCCTTTCTCTGATTTTGCCCATAACCCTTCATTTACCTTCTGCACCTGCCAAAGGGACGCCTCAGACAGAGAAGGGCACTCCAGCTTCAGTGTGCGTTGAAAGGCTTCTGCTGTGGGTCAATCGTGGGATTCAGGAGGCCGGTTGGTGCAGAGGCAGGAGCTCTGGATTTGGAGATGGGTCATGAGCTCAAAACCTGACCCTGCCAGGATGGGCTGCTCCAGAGGGATGGCGCCGGACCTCCCTGCCCTTGCTTCCCCTCCTGGGCAGGTGCCTGGTCCTGTCATACTCCCCTACTGTCCTGTAACTGAATTGACCTGTAAGCCTGGGTCAGGCCCCACCTGTGCATCCGTCTTGTGTGTGTGTGTGTGTGTGTGTGTGTGCGTGTGCGTGTGTGTACATGTGCATGTGCATGTGTGTGTGGTTTCCTGCCAGCCTCCCTGTGGCACGTGCAGATGAATGCATTAGAAATAAAAATAATAATAACCCGAAGCATGGCAGTGAAGCCAAAGACACACAGGGGAGAAAAGGAGGAGGGATGCATGGGGTGAAGGCGACGTGTGTGTGTTGCTCGACTGGCTTGGAAACAAACCACAAGGAGCGGGTCTGGTCACTGTTTATTCCGGGGTGTGTGTTGGGGTGCCTGCTGTGTCCAGGCACCTGCAGGGCCAAGCTCTGCAGCCAGGCCTCCCAGACACGAGGCTGCCCCTGCCCTGCCTGGCTTCCCTTCTCCAGGGACCTCAGCCATGACTCAGTGGGCCGGCTGAGCACTCTCCAGTTCACAGCAGCTTCAGGCGTGGACCTACACAGTGAAATGAAAATGCCATTCTTCAGATGCTGATCGTGGCTGCTGGAGCCCCCCAGTCTTGGCCACCCCGGGGCCTTCCCTTCACTGGCTCAGGTTCTGGGGAGCTCCCCCACACACCCCTGGCCAGCCAGGGGTCTCTGGGCTTTTGCTCAGCCGTCCTTTTCATCACTCACACCTCTGGTCAGGAGGGGGCAGCCAGAAAGAGCACATTCATCCCCTAAACTACTCTGACGACTCGGACTCAGTAAAATGTCTCCTTCTCTGGATAAAGCTCCCACTTGTAAAACAAGCAGCTGGTCAGAGACGGCGGGCCACCTCCTTCCTCCATCGGAGGACCCTGGGATATGCCCAACTCCCAGACAAAGCCCAAGCAGGACACCCGCTCCTAAGGCTCGTTGGGCACCCCCAGACAGCCCTCTCCTCCACTCTCCTGCCTTCTCGAGCTGACTCTCTCCGCTGAATTGAGGGGGATTTTTGAGAGAAAAGTCATGAAAAGTGTATGCACACTGAGGGCTCGACTTTCTCTTTCCATCCCCAGCATCTAGCTCGATGAGTGGCATGTGACAAGCACTTCACAAGGGGATTTATTGGTGTCTGAACCAGTAGAGTGTGAGCACTTTGGGGGCAAGTATGGTTTCATTTTCCTATTTTGAGGCATGTGGGTGGTACAGTGGATAGGGCACTGGGCCGCGACTCAAGAAGATCTGAGTTCAAATTTGACCTCAGCCATTTACTAGCTGGGTGATCCTGGGCAAATCACTTCATCCAGTTTGCCTTGGTTTCCTCATCTGTCAAATGAGCTGGAGAAGGAAATGACCAAACCACTCCAGCATCTCTGCCAAGAAAATCCCACATGGGGTCATGGAGAGCTGGACATGACTGAGCAACAACAAACTCAGGTTCATAGTAGCCCCCACTTCCCAGAGTTGTTGTAAGGGATGAATGAGATAAAAACTGCAAAGTGCTGAGAGTGGTGCCTGGCATACATTCCATGGCATGCAAATGTTAGTTACTATCATGCTTTTGTGTCCACAGTATGAAGAAATCTCTTGTTAAATGCTTGCTAAAAGCAGTTTCCAGAGGAAGAAATCCAAGCTATTAATAGCCATATGATAAATGCTCCAAATCATTAATAAGTAGGGAAATGCAAATTAAAATGACTCTAAAGTTCTAGGTGATATCCATCAGATTGGAAAAGCTGACAGAAATGTAGTATGATAAATGCTAGAAACACAGTGTGGAAATGGGTGCACTAATGCATTGTCGGTGAAGGTGCAAACCGGCCCAGCCATTCAGGAAAGCAATTTAGAATGATGCCTAAAAGGCTATTTGACTGTGCAAACACAGCAATACTGTTAGGAGATCTGTGCATAATAGTAATTCATTTAAATTTGAAGACCCCTTTTTGTTATGTCAAGCAAGCAGGTACTTAGCCCTCAGCAACTAATCAAACCTCTGTGAAAGAAAGAGTAGGTGTGAACTCTGTCTCCTGTTGGTGACATAACAGGAAGGGGCTGGCTGAAACCTGAAGCCAATGTGTGTGTGTGTACATACATAAGAAAAGCCCCAAATAGGCACATTCAGAATTTTCTCCTGATAAGACCTTGGTGGAAGAATCCTGGAGACTGAAGGCAGCTGAGAGAGAGAGAGAGAGAGAGAGACAGAGAGACAGAGAGAGACAGAGACAGAGGCAGAGGCAGAGACAGAGACAGAGAGAGAGTTTCTCTTGGCAGCATCTGGAAGCTGGGCTGCTGCCTGCTGGACTGAGAATGGAGTTGGAGTTTTCTTGAGACCAGAATCTGGTGAAGGCTGAAGTTGCTGCCAGGAGGACTTCCTGGAAAGCCAAAGTTGTTGCTGCCGCCTGGAAGGCTGAGATTTCTTCTGGGTCCTAGGGCCAGCCAAATTGTCAGAAGACAGGGGAGGCATGACTGGGATGCTAAGACTTTGTTTGTGGCTTGGTTGTTCTTTGAGTTCCCGGGAACAGAAGTTGTGAAGGTTTTGAGATGTGCCGGACCCCACGAACTTCAGTGTGTAGCAGGAACTGCCCAGAGGACTGGACAAGGACCTGGGAGCTGTCTGCCTCTGAATCCAGGTGACTGTTTGGTGGATTCAGGGAGGAGCTGGGACCATGGAAGGGGATCCAGGGAATCTGAGAGACCACCCCCAGTCAAGATGAAGAAAAGGCCTCTCCTTGGATATTGGATGCTGTGATGATCACATGGTTCACTAGTGACCTAGGGATGGAGGGTTTGTGTATTTCCTAATGATTGTATTCAGTGATTAATGATACTTAGTAGCTGGATGCTAAATAAGTGACTGATTAAGTTAACCTAGATGTCCCGTGGGTGGAAGACTGACTACTGTACTCCGATGACTGGATGACTTAGTAAGGAGTCAAGACCCTGTAGGGATTCCAGATGATTATTCTTTTGTTCCTTGTTCTAAATACTGTGACCACTTTGGTGAAAACTATGTGGCCATTTTAATGACAAGCTGTTGTGAACGCTATGTTGTGATTTTCTGTGATAAGACGTGATGTTGTGAATGTTGTATCTTGATTCACTGTGAATGTTTTGCTTTGATTTGTTCTTGAATAAATGGAGCGCTCACTATACTGTGTAATCAGAACCTTAAAAGCTGTTCACAGCAGCATTCTTCTGGGAAGCTGCTCGTGCATAGCATTACAGCACCCTGAAGAGACCAAAGGAAGAGGATGAGGATCCCTGTGTATAAACATATTTATAGCATATATTAAAGGATTGGACCAGTTGAATCTAAACTCCTTGAGGGCAAGGCCTGTTCCATTTTGTCTTGTCTTCCCAAGGCCCAGCTTGGAGCTGCTCTTTGGCCGATTTCATATGAAACAGCAGAGGAAGGAGACAAAGTGAATGGGAACCCAGGAATGCGGGGAAAGAGCTGAAAAAAGCCCGCGCTGGCATTTCCTTGGGACAGGAGTAGCCCTGGGAAATGACTCCTGAGGAAGGAACCCTGCACATTGGCCTAGGTTCTCAAAGAGAACAAAATAACCTCATGAGACCGGGGTGAAGTTACACTGGGTCTGACTGGCCGAACAGACCAACAGAGCTCCAAAGTCCCCAGTTCCCTCAGTCCATTGGGGAGGCGAGCAAAGCAACAGCCATCACACAGATAATGTTCCCTCTTGCACAGTGGGAGTTACAGGTACTGAGGTGGTCTTGTCTGGTCCTCCTCTTCTTTAGTGGAAGAACCGAGTCATCCTCAGCCCGAGAGTCTACAGATGGGCCTGGGTCTGGTCTCTGGGCCCAGAACCTTGCACACACATGTCAGGGCAGGGTCCGGTCTTCCACAAGTGGCTGCGTCTGCCCAGGGGGATAGTTGAGGCGGGTCAAGCCTGTCGCAATGAAAACAGACAGACTCCTTTGCCGGTAAAGGAGGCACCTCCTCGGCCTCTCTTTCAGCTGCCCAGGGTTCTCAGTGATCCAGGCTCTGCTGCCTCTGGTTAGAGCCTCTGTGAACATGCCCTGGGCCAAAGAGCATCCTTCCCTCTAGGGAAGGGCAGACTGGAAGCTCTGAGAGGGAAGGGGTGGTTTCCCTTTGCCTCTGTTTCCCTGGCAGCACTGGGCACACAGAAGGTGCTTACTGAATGCTCAGGTGAAGCTGTTCTGCCTCTACTTGGTCTAACTTTTGTGAAAACAATAAAAATGAAACTTCTGGCCTACTTACCAGCTGGCCAGCTGCTGGGCTCACAAGCCTGGGGGCAGACCAGAGAGGGCTCCTTCCGAGGCCAGCCTTCAAAGAAAGACACCCCTCAGTAGCCCTGTCCTCCACTGTCTCCAGCTCCTGGCACCTCCAGCCTGGCCCAGTGAATGAGCACGCATAGCCTCAGAGCAATCTTTATCTGCCAACCTCTTTACTCAGCACCAAAGGCCTCTAAGATGGCTACGCCCCACTCCCTGGTGCTCTGTGCTCGGCTGCTCTGTGAGCTGGCTCTCCTCCTCTACCTCCTCCTCCTCTCGCCTTTGGAGAACATAGTCCTTTGAGCTGAGAGCCCCTGGAGCCGAGCCCCTGGAGCCCCTGGAGCCAAGCCCCTCATTTGACCAGAGGATGTAAAGGAATTTGAACAGGAGAGAGGTGGGTATGAGACCTGCTCACCGGCTCTTTAGCTGTGGGCAAGTCTCTTTATGTGTCTGAGCCTGAGTTTCATGCTCTAAAGTGGGTGTCCCCACACCTCATACAGCTGGCATCATAGATCTCAAGGGAGACCATGTCTGTGAAACACTTTGGATAAAAGTGTCCATCATAATCATGGCTGATGGGGAGACTGAGGCTCAGGGCCTGCTGTCCCAGGCCTGACTGCTGCTGATAGTGACAGACACTGCCTCACCTGGAAGCTTAGTGCACAGACAGGGTCTCCTTTGGTGCCCATGAGCCCCCAGGAAGCAGGTGTGCAGTGATTCTGTTTCTGGTTTTAGTTGGAATGAAGCTCTGAAAGGGCCTGTGACTTGCCAGGCAAATGTGTTTGCCCTGAGGAGATGCCCCTGCAGCCAAGCCTAGCCCTTTCTCTACTGAGTAACAGGTAGGAAAGCAGGGATTTGAACACAAGTCCCCCAAGTTGACATCTGCCCCCAGAAGGTGGCTCTAGGAAGGTAGGGCCAATAGCCGATCCCCACATTCTTCTCCTCCTGCCTCACAAGAGCCTGAGAAGGAGGGAAGATGGAGCTGGGCCTGAATCTCCCCAAATAAGGCCATGCCCGCTGCCCAGAGCACTTACGTGTTGAGGGCAGGCACAGTGGTTGTGGGCCCCATCATGTGCCGGATGGCGGGCTGGAAGCCTGGGGGCTGGGTCACGGCCTGGGCCGGAAGCAGGGAAGGCCATATGGGGTAGCCCACCGGGGACAGCGGGGCAGGGAGAGCCTGCAGGCCTGGGGGGCTGTAATGATGATGATGGTGGATGGAGGAAGCCCTGGTCTTTTCAGCTCGCAACGCAAGCGGTGGATCCTTAGCACATAAAGTAACCAAAAAGGGACAAAGTTAGTTCCATTAGGTCCTCGAGACCCCTTTTTCTTGCAGTAGGTCAAAGGTTTCCCATGAGTAGTGGTAGCCCAGAACCAGTGCAGCCTACCAGTCCAGGTGACCAGGATAAGCCAATACCTCCCCTGGCCCAAGGGGACCCGGGGCACTGCTGCCATTTGGAAGAGGAGGGTGAGAAGGGTAAGGAGGTTTTGTCCAGATGGGGGCACAGGAGCTGTCCTCTGTCCAGCACAGGCCTTCTTTGCTGATGCTCTCAGCTCCTGCCAAAAGCCTCTGGGCAGGATGACTCATCTCTGGGGGAGGGGAGACTGTAGCAGTATGGGATGGGCTTGGACAGCCTCTGTCACCCCTTCCAGTTCTAGGCCTGGGAGCCTTTGAACCTACCTGGGTGACCCTGGGTCTGAGCCTCAGTGTCCTCACCTGTAATGGGAGGCATTCCTACCAGACCAGAAGAGGCTGGATTTCAGGTTAATAGCGGGGCTGCAGTTGGGACTCAGGTGGCCCTGCAGGTTCTGTCCAGCTCTAAGCAAATGAGCCAATGACCCTGCTTGTCGCCAACCCTCGGCCCTGGAAGACCAGGCCAGAGCAGCCCAGCATGGGCCCGGCCATGCGGCAGGCTGCCCACCAGCCAGCATCCTCAGGTCCAGAGAGGAGAGCAGGCTGGAGATGCCGGGTGACCTTAGACCTCTAAGGCAAGGGCCATTTTGGGCTTGTCTTTGTAAGCCTGGTGATACGAGCAAGTGTTTAATAGCTACATCCCGCATTCCTTGGGTCAAACATTGCTCATCTGTATGTAATGCCTTAAGATGTGGGGAGCACCCAGGTCTTCTCGCTGGAGCCTCACAAAAACTAGGGTAAGTGGGAGGCCTTTGCGGCTTATCTTACAGATGAGAGAACTGAGGCTGACAGAGCTTAGTGACTTGCCCAGGGTTGCACAGTCATCCAGTGTCCAGGGTGGGATTTGGGGACATCCTTGGGAAGGGGACTGCCTGGGAGGGGCTGGCCCCAGCATCAATTTGCCCCCACCCCCCCAGCACTTTAAAGAATGGTCTGTGTCCCTCTGATACAACCCTGATCCTATGCAAAATTTAATCTGCTAGAAAGCTTGTTTTGGAAGAAGGGGATGGGCATGGAGAGACAATGGAACTGCCGGTAAGAGGCCACTGGGACAGTGATGGGGAATAAGAGGTGCCACTGCAGAGACCAGAGCCCATCTGCGGCCCAGGCTCCTCCTGCAGAATTAACCAGAGAGGCCCAGCTGCCCAGACTCCCCACGGACTAAGAGCAGGCTTTGGGGAACACTGTGGGCTGGCTCCAGGCAGCTCCACCCAAGAGCCCCTGGGAGCAGCCCCCCACCCAGAGGCTGGAGGGGAATGCAAATCATGGCACCTGGGCAGGGCGCAGAAGCTTTACGATAGGTTATCGGCCAACTGCCCCCAGTGTGCAGGCAGAAGCTGGGTTCCCTGACCTGGTCCTTTTCGTCCTCATCCACCGTGGCTGAGCCTCTCCCATATGCCCACCTGTGGAGCTGGCCGGAGCCAAGGCACGCTCGCTTCACTGGCTGCAGACGGAGGCACGACTTTCAGCATCATGTTCTGCATCACAATCTGGTGCATCTGGGCATTCTGAATCAGCATCATCTCCACCATGTCTGAGAAAAGAGAGATCCTCAGGGTCAGGGCCAGAGACATAGAGAGAGACAGAGAGAGACAGAGACAGAGAGGAGAGAGAGGAGAGAGAGACAGAGAGAGATGGAAAGAGAGAGAGATGGAGAGAGGAGGGAGAGAGAGAGAGAGAGATGGAGAGACAGAGACAGACAGACAGAGAGGAGAGAGAGACAGAAAGAGAGAGATGGGAAGAGAGAGAGATGGAGAGAGGAGGGAGAGAGAGAGAGAGAGATGGAGAGACAGAGACAGACAGACAGAGAGGAGAGAGAGACAGAAAGAGAGAGATGGGAAGAGAGAGAGATGGAGAGAGGAGAGAGAGAGAGATGGAGAGACAGAGATAGACAGAGACAGAGAGAGAGGGAGGGAGGGAGGGAAGGGGGAGATCCAGGGGAAGCCACTTACCTTCCTTGATGCTGCCTGACCTCGGGGCAGGGTAGGCCTGGGCTGGGGGGATCTGAGTGATGAGGGGCTGCTGAGGCAGCTGCTGGATGATGGTTGCCGGAGGCTGGGGTACCTAGGAGTGCTGAGCTTGTCAGAAAGGTTAAAAGGAAGGTTTCTACCCCTAATCCTCTCCAGCCTGTCCTTCTAAGCTTCCTTCCCCCCACCCCACCCCCCAATGCCTGCCTCACAGGTCTTCTTGGAAATGTAGGATTCAGCACTGAAGGGGCTCTTAGGGATCCCATGGACCAAATGAGGCAGGAAGAGGGAGCCCAAGCAGGAAGTGGCAGAGCTGAGCTTCAAGCCTGATGGGGACAGGGTTCCCTGCCTCCAAGTGATGAGGGGCTGGTCCCTCCCTGGCTGGAATGGCAGCTTGCCATTAAGACAAGCGCTGACCCAGGAAGGGTTGACAGAATCCTCAGGAGTACAAGTCTCCTGCGTGGCTGGGGAGGAAGCATCCAGCTCTCAGCACGGAAACCACAGGCTCTTTTCATCCTACCTTCTCCTGCTTTGGACAGGTCAAGTCCTCTTCCTCTGTCTGCCCCCTGGTGTTGTCCCTTCTCCAGTAAGACCGCTCAGGACATGCCCCGGCCCAATGCACTGGCCCATTCTTTGTCTTTTTATCCAGGGCTGGGGCCTCAGGCAGTGCCAGCGTAGAGGACCGGCCCCACGAGCATCTGGAAAGTCCTCCTGGCCACTCCTCCAGCCCCAGGAGAATGGAAAGTCCTGGATGACAGTTTCCCGTCAGTGGTGGAAGTATCCAGGAGGCTGCTTTGTACCCAGTAGGGCTAGCGGCCATTTGAATGGAAGAATGTGCCTCTCCAGGATTTACCCAGATGTTTGTACCCACCCCAAAATTACTGTGCATGTACTGCCCTGAGAGCTGATTTAAATGTGCCAGTGCATTTCCTTGGTAGACTCTAAGTTTCCTCAGGGCAGGGAGCTTACACAGTGCTTAGCTCAGTGCTGGGCACACAAAAGGTGCTGCCTCTCATGGTTAATCAGTCACATGAGGATCAATGGAGGGCATTGGGAATCCTCCCACTGGAGAAGAGAAAACTCTGGGGGAACAAGACTGAGGTCTGGAAGTATTTGAAGAGTGAGATGGGGAAAAGCAATTAGATCAGGATCCCTTGGGGCAGGGGGTGGAGAAGGGCAGAGGTGGATAGAGACTGGATGGCACCAAAAGCCTCCCCAAGAACTGGAGCTGTTCCAAGTGCAATGGGCTGGAGGCCCTGCTTCATCTGCCCTGGAGGGCTTCCGGCAGAGGCTGAGTGACCACTCAGGCACACCGTGGTGGGGATTCCTTTCACTTATTAATCAGCAGGACTCAATGGCCAGTGAGGCCTCTGGTCGTCCCATAATTAGTGCACACTATACACGCCTCTACTGTTCCTTTCGGCTCTATAAGGTGGCGTTCTTATCTATTGGGACAATTCTGTTGGAAGGGACAAAAACCAGAATCATGTGAGTAAGGGTGGAGAAGCAGGCTGGCAGAAAGGAGGCGCTTAGTTAGAGACTTTAGAACAGAAAGCTGGCAAGCTAGAGCTGTTTGGTAACTAGAGGAGTGTATACTGCCTATTTGTGGCTTGGATGCCTGAGGAGCAGATTCTGGCTCCTCACCATAACATCACATAGAAATGAGTCATTTCACACAAAAGTCCTGCTCTGGAGAAGCCCAAGGGGGTCACGACCAGATCTGAGTGGGTCTGAGAAGAATCCTGAGAGCCAGGTCACAGGAAGGGCTCAGTCCCACTGCCACCTCCTGCTGAGAAAAGTCTGCTGGAGGAAGATCTGCTCCTGGGGAAAGCCAATGCTGCCTCTGTCTCCCCTAAACTGCTGTTGCTGTGTTTGTCTTATGTTCTGCAAGAGGCCCAGGGGATCAGGGAGGTGATGACCTGACTGGAGGCTGGCTTGGCTTTGAGGGAGGGAGTCTGTGCACTGTCACCAGCCTCATGTGCTTCCTCAGAGCCGTCTGGGTCCAGGGGCCAGATATTCATCAGGATGATTGGAGATGGCCCAAGTTGCAATGGGAGACCCTGGCCCTGGTTGGCTAAGGCCTTTTCAGGTTCTCACTTAGGGTGAGGTGACCCCATTCAGTGAATGGGCCTCTTTAAGAAGTGAGTCAAGGGATAGTTCCTTTAATTAGAAAAAAAAAATTTTTTTTCTCCTAGACTCCTATCTACTGTCGGAGAGGTGGAAACTCCTGGAGACCAACATGTGGAAATCTGCAGTTCCACACCCTGTTTGGCTGAAAGACCCCAGAAGAGATGTGATCCCAACTCTCAGTGCCCTGGGGTATAAGTGGAGGGGAGGCTGCCCCCATCCACAGCCCTGCTTAGGGGCCCTCCCCCATGCTATGGACCCATATTTCCCCATAGACACTGGGTGCAGAGGTCCCAGGTTGGAGGTGGGGGGGTTCACTGTTCTGCTTGCCTTCTCTTTAGATTCTGGTTAAGAGTTAATGGCACCATTTGGTTAGATTCTCCCCTGGGGTTACTGTTAGGACCCTCAGAGTGAGGGTAGCCGGTGGCCACCCCAACTGGTCAGTGTGAGTGCAGCCAGCCCCAGCCATATGGGCCCAAGCTTACATGGAGCTACTGCCATCACCCCTGCTCTTGCTTTGGGCTGACGGCTTTCTTAGAAAGAAGGACCTGAGCCACCACTAGGGAATCCACTTGAGAACCAGGGGCCACTGGTGTCTCTGCGCATCCCAGCACCTGAGCCTGAGCCTGGGGAGCAAGGCCTTCCTTACTGTCTGCTGGATGATCCTGGGCTGCTCCGGCTGCCGCCCTGCAGGGAAGGGTGGGTAGATCTGGACTGGAGGCACCTCCGGGGACACCTCTGGTCTGTAGCTTCTTCCGTGGTTCCCTCCCCAGGTGTAGGGCTGGGAGAGTTCTTCCAGAAGGTGCTGTTCCTGCAGAGCCAGGCAGAGGAGATGGTGCAGAAATTGGGTGGAAGGGAGATTCAGGACCAGGAAGCCACAGCGGCGGAAGGCGCTGTATAAATGCTACTTGCTGCCTGGCACCAATGGCAGCTGACTGCTCGCAAGGACCCAGGGGAATGGCAAGACATGAAATAACTTGCTCGGTCAGCCCTGAGGCTCCCACTCAGAGGGGCTGTGAGAGCATCTGGGAAGGTCCAGACTCACTCCCTTCTCCTTTCCCTCCCCCTCAGAGAACGTCATAGGTCTGATCTCAGTGATCCTCACAACTGGCCTGGGAGGGAGGGGCTGTTATCACGCCCAGTTTACAGACAAGGAAATGAGACCGGCAGCTGGAGTACCTCGCCTGGGGTCAGACAGCTAATAAGTGTCTGAGACAGGATTTGAACTCGAGTCTTCCTACGTCCAGGTCCAGCATGCGGCCTCTAGCTCACTCCACCACCCCAGCACATTCAATACCACTTTGGCAAGAGCTTTAATTGAATATTTTGAAAATCAGTGTCCCAAATATGCTCAGAGTATGAACCAACCTATGGTCCCTCCAATAATCAATCAATCAGCTCATTAGCACATACTTTCCAGAGGCTTCCTGCAAACCAGACATCAGAACAAGGCAAAAGCAAGCCATGGGACAGCCAGGCAGCCCAGGGGGCAGAAAGACCCACGTTTGGATCTGAATTCAGGTACTCCCTGGCTGTGTGACTGCCCATCTGTCTGACTCAGTGTTCTCAACTGTAAATTGGGGCTAACGGCTCCTGCCTCCCTGGATAAGCATGACAGCATGTAAAGCCCTTTGCACATTTTAAGCCAGATCAACAGACTACAAGTAGCAGTATTATCAGGAGAGTGATGTGCACACATGTCCTCAGATGTGTGTGTATGTGCACACCTGTAGCCAGAAACAAGCCCTGTAAATCACAGCCGGTGGAGAGAATGCCAGGATTGGAGGGAGCGAGTGCCTCTCAGGCGTGGGCCAGTCTGGGTAAGAGTGGCAGGGAGCGCCCTGCCGTGCGGACAAGGGGGGGGCCACCCTCGTGCTAGGGCCGAGGTGACCCACCCGTCTCGGGAGGCTCCCTCAGTGTGTGCCCAGCACAGGACAGACACACCTTCACAGCCTCTATGAACCACCAGGTGTGAGTCCAGTCCTTCCCCAGCCAAGAAAAGGGGCGGGCACCAAGCAATTTTAGCCAATATTGTCTCATTTGGCCTCACACTGAGGTGTGGGTGCTATTCTATTATTGCTTCCATGTTATAGTTGAGGAAACTGAGACAGACAGAAGTTAAGTGACTTGTCCAGGGTCTCACAGCCAATAAATAAGTTTCTGAAGCCAGATCTGAGCTCTTCCTTAGACTTCCAGGACGGCATTCCCTCCAAGGCGCCAAATGAAGGACCCCGAATGTGCAGTCTGTTTGGGGAACGGGGGTGATTTTGGGAAGTGGGAATGTGTCTGCAAACTGAGGCAGCTGTGATAGAGGGGAGTTTGGGACCTGATGCCAGCTCAGAGACTGGGCTCTGATGCTCTCTGGGGCCTCAGTGGTGCCCATCTGCCCATGAGTTTCCTCTCTGAAGTCTACGGTTTATAACATGGAAGGCAGACTGCTGCCCCTTGGGACCTCAAACCATAGGCCATGAAGGGCCCAGGAGAAAACCCTCCTCAGTGGGGCTCAGAGGGAAGGCACCAGGTTGGGAGTCAAAGGGTTTGAGCTCCTTTTCCCACTTTGCCACTGGCTGTGTGACCCTGGACAAGTCACCTGGCTGGGCCATGGTTTCCACATCTGTAAAATGAGGGGTTTGGCTCAGATAGTCCCTGAGATTCCTTCTATGACTAGGGGGAAGGAACAAGGTCCCATAGGAAGGACATGGTGGAGGGGGGAGGAGGGTGTCCCTGGCTTCTTCCTCTGAAGAGAGAGGGTTGTGCTGGCCAGCGGGGATGGCCTCAGGTGTTAGACTTGAGCCCCAAGGTTGTACGGCACCAGGGGCACCAGGAGCATACCCGGAGCTTGTGTAGAAGGTCTTTTCTCCTCCTCAGGGCACTCTGCAGAAGCCCGTCTTCTCCATCATAGCTCCCTGGGGAGAACAAGGCACACACCGGACTTGGCTTTTTAAAAGCCTCCAGAGAGGAGCTTCCTAAGGCACAGTGGCACAACACAACAGCACAACAGACACACAACTCAATGCCACACAATCACTATTGAGAGCATCTGTTAGAGCCTGTTGGGTGCCCAGCACTGGGGGCGGCTAATACAAAGACAAAGCAAAGCTCTCCTTGCCCTCCCAGGACCCACACTGCAGGGATGGAGGGAACCACAGGATCAGGTCATTCCCTTGCAATAGGAAGCTCCCACTTCCAATGCTGGGGGCTTAGAGTTGTTGAGGGTGACCAGGGACCTTGGGAGGTTAAGTGACTCGGCCAGAGCCCCACAGCTCGAAGGGAGGGTCTGGTCTTCCTGATTCAATGGACAGCTCTCTCCCCACTGTGCCCTGGTACCTCTCTGCTATTCAGATAAACCCACAATTTCTACTCCATAAAACCCACAGACACAAAAAAAGAGCAGGGGGGTGGGGGGGTGGGGGGAGTCAAGGGCTAGAATTTTAAAAAAAGGCACAAATTAAATTGTTCAGTCGCCCTCCACCCCCCTCGGTGGGTGATCACCCTCGGTGATCCTGGCTGTTAACCTCAGCCGCCTGGGCTCCACACAACTCTGGAGAAGTGTTGGGTGCCTTCTCCCTCCTCCTTCACTGCACATTCATTCATTCTGTCAACTAGCAGTGCTGTTGAGCAGTCAATGAACCCACAGCTGTGGAATGAATGATTGATAGAAAAGGCTGGGGCAGGGAGGGGGCAGGGAGGGGGCAGGGGCTCCAGGGCTCCTGGAGAAAGCCACCTGGCCTTTTGGGGAAGGGCTCCACACACAGGGAGGGCAGAGGCAGCCCTTACTGGGAGCGACGGGCGGCTCCCGATCATCTTCCATGTTTTCTCGTTGAGCCTCGAGTTTCTGTGGACAAATAACACAATGTGAACCCCGAGGGGATGACGTGGTCCAGGCTGGCTCTATGACAGAATGTCCACCGGGGGAATGGATTTGGGGGTGTCATGGCCTCGTGGGCTTCATCCCCAGCACCCAGGGCAGAACAAGCACCTGATAAAAACTTGATTGATGGATGGTCTGAGAGAAGAGTCAGGATTGGAACCCACACTCCACAGGCCCACAATTCTTTCCTCTGCATCACATACCTGCCCACACTTAGAAATCCCACCCAGCCCTACCCTGAAAGCCTGATAGTCCCCGATCTGGAGGCAGAGGCGTTTTAGGAGGATTTTAACAAAAGTGCCCCTTGAGGTCTGATTGGTAGGGGGAGGGACTGCCCTGCGGTCCTGGTGCTTCCTGCCAGGCTGACCATCTGCAGTTGCTGCCTGGGCTGCATGGGTCGAAGAAGCACCTTATTCCTGGTCTGAATACATGTCAGAGAGAGTTCATACATGTTGTTCGTATGGTGGAGGTAGGGAGCTCAACCCTTCAACAAACATGAATCAAGCACTTCCTTCCCTACATGAGAGGACAGGGGCAAGATTCTAGGGATACACAGAGAGTAGCCCCAGCCTTTAAGGAGATAGAGATCCATCTGTCTTTCTGTCCATCCCTCTGTCTGCCCATCTCTCTGTCTGTCTGCCTGTCTCTTTGTCTCTCTCCATCCCTCTATCTGCCCATCTCTGTCTGTCCATCCTTCTGTCTGCCCATCTCTCTGTCTGTCTGTCCATCTCTCTGTCTGCCCATCTTTCTGTCCATCCCTCTTTCTGTCCATCCCTGTCTGCCTGTCTTTCTGTCTGTCCCTCTGTCTGTCTACCCATCTCTCTGTCTGCATGTCTCTGTGTCTGTCTGCCCATGTCTATCTGCCCATCTCTCTGTCTGTCTGCCTGTCTGCTGTCTGTTTCTGTAACGAGGGTTATAGGTTCATAGGACCCGAGGACCTTTGATTCTTTGGGTCTGACAGGCCCACTTCACCCAACAGTCTCATTTTACAGACCAGGACCTTGGTGAGGTGGGAGCTGCCCAGAGTCACACAGTATGGGCAGCAGAATTGTGTCACCTCTTCTTAGGGATTTTACCTTTTTTAAAAAAGCAGTAAATCCCAGCAGAGGTGTTTCCATGTTGCTGGGGGGACCTTCCTACAGGTCAAAGGCCTCCTAGGTACCACCTTGTCTCACTCTCCCCCAGACATAAGGGGAAGAAGGCCTTGGGGCCCAGGCCTCAGCTACTATCCAGGCGACCTTGGGAGAGATGTTTCTTCTCTCTTGGCCTGTTTTCCTGTCTGCAGAATGAGGGGCCCTCTGAGGTTCCCTCAAGATCTCACACTAGGACCCTGTCGTGTCCCAAGGCCCCAGTGCAACCATGAAAAGGACCATGAAAAGGGGGAGCAGACGCTCCCATGGCCCTTCTCAGTCCTTCCACGAGACTCCTCCAGCTTTCTTCCCTGCTGTGTGCCAGGCCTCCTCAGGGGCAGAGCCAGGGGCCTGGGCCCCAGAGTATCCCACAACCCTTCCCTGGGCCTAGGCAAACTCTACATTTGGAAGTTTTTCTTCTCGTTGCTGCCAAAGCTGAGTCACACAACTGTGACTCCACCATGGATGTAATCAGAGCTTTGTGATTGGCACAGGGAGGCCTGGAAAGGGGATGGAAACAGCCACAGAAAAGTCTCCTTGCTCTAGGGAGAGGTCTGGGCACAGCCTGGCATCTAAGCTCACACGGAAATGTGGCCCCTTCCTCTCCAGGCCTCCCAAGCATAGAAGACCGGCCATGGGCAGCCAGGTCTCTGGGGGTTGGGGACTCTCAGTCCTTCACCCCTGCCCAGGCTGCCCAGATCTCTGCTGGGCTGATGCACGCACAAGTACTTTAAGCTCTCTGAAGGCAGCCATTGAGTCTGTTTTTTCTTTGTATCCCTAGTGCTTAGGAAGCCCTTAAAACTCACTTGTGAACTGACTCGTAAGCCCAGCAATGAGTTCACTTGGGAGAAAAGGGGGCCAGCTCACAACTCTTTTTCTTACACTGGTGATTTCATTGATAGAAAGAACTTGTCAAGGAGGAAACTCCCTCTTCTAGCACAAGTCAGCACCCGCTCTGGGACTCTGAGTGACACCTGGGACCTTGCCTGCGCTCCCACAGCCAGCCCAACTTACCTTTTCCAAGAGTTTGAGCTTCAGCCTAGTCATTTGGTCAGCCACTGATGAATCCAACATGGCAGACCGCTGCTAGATGCTGCTGGATGCTGGGCCACGGGCAGAGGAGGCAGGGAGGGGCGCAGGCTGGTCTCTTTCCCAAAACCTTCAGGAGTTGGGCCAGTCCTTCGCAGGTAGATTGGATCTGGTGTGTGCAGCCCAGAGAAGGTCCCAAAGGCCTGTGATTCCCAGATCCCCCACAGTGTTCTCTCTAGCTTTCTGGAGGCTGCTCTGTTGTCCAGGGGGTTGCTGTGGAGATGCCCTCCCCAGCACACCAGTGGGCCCAGCCCTGGAGGTTGCTAGGATCCCACCTGATAGGGAGCTCCAGGAGGCAGGCCAAGGTGCCTCGTTACTATGTCTGTTACCTGTAAAGAAGGTTCTTTCCAGGTGAGTCACACTGTGAAGGCTCCCAGAATCCTTGGAAATTAGAGCTCATAGCAAAGCTGACCCAGATGTGCCTGGGCCAGGGGCCAGCCCTGTGAGGATGAACGGGGAAGAAGCCAGGGTGGGGGTTGGCAGGTGTCGGAACCCGAGAAAAGGTACAGGAACCTGGCAGTCTTTCATTCTTCTGAGATCCCATACAAATCAGCCAACACCAATTCCCTGCTGCAAGCCTATTATCTGTGCAGTGCTGGGGCATACTATAGGTACCTAATAAATGTTTGTCTCTTGTTGAATTCATCTATGAAATAAGGCTGTTGGACAGAAGTGAGCTGGGTTGGACATTTTATCAATAACCTACATTCTTGGAGGAGAATCCCAGCCACAGCCCAAACAGAAGAGTATTCCACCTGGAGACACAAATCCTCTGCTCTGCTGTAGGTGGCTGGATGACCTCAGCCAAGGGTCATGGCATCACCGTCCCTTCTGGCTCCCACATCCCTGGAGGGTAGTCCACTTGTAGCCATCAGGGAAGTGGTTGCTCTAAAGCCAGGAAGGAGCCTCACAAACAGGGCCACAGATCTAGAGCTGGTCAGGCCCAGAAGGGAGCCCTCCAGTCCAGCCTCCTTGTCTTACAGAGGAGGAAGTTGAGACCTAAGGAGGGGAAAGGACTTGGCCAAGGTCACGTCTTTACACCCTCACTTTATAGAGGAATATGTAGCAGCCAAGAGCTTGTGCTTTCAGATGGTTCTGTGGATCTGACTCCCACCTGAGTCTAGGAAGGAGAGGTGAGTCCTGTCTTCGGGGCTTCAGGGAGTTGCATTTCCAAGAAGACTTCTGGAAACAGGTCTGTGATGGAGAAATGGGGATGAAGCAGACAGGTCACTGGTCTGTGACAAAACCTCAGGGTGATGAGATGGGATTCTCTGACTGGCAGAGAAACATGCAGGGGATGGGGAGAGGCTCCTTCTCCCTCCTCCCAGGAAGCTTCTGGGGAGATTGGGGAATCTGCCTCTGAGGCCAGGCCTAGGCTGGGCACAGCTGGCAGGCAGACCACCCTAGTGGGCTCGGCCCCAACCAAGGCTTCTCTTGGTTCAAAAGAACTAGGAATCTTGGGGGAGGGGTGGGGAGCCTGTCTTAGCCACAAGGAACAACTTGTCTCTTGTTTTTAGCATCACAGTTGTTCTGGAAATGTCCACTTCCTTCTCCCTTCTCCAGACCGAGGCCTCCCTTACGTCCAGTCCAAGAGGAATGCCTTGCTGCCTCGGACACTGGACATGCCCCTCAGCCCCAGGAGCCCCCCCTCCCCCCCCCCCCGCCTCCCCTTCTGCCAGAAGTGCTGGAAGAGGCCTCAGAAGTCACTCTGCTCCCTCCCCTCCAGTGCAGAGGACTGTGAATGTCCCGACCTTTGGAAGGTCTACTGTGAAGTAAGGCACTTACTGACCTGCCTCGTGGGCATGACCTACTTTGCCTGACAAAGGGATATCAGAAGTTAAATCTGTAAGAATGATGGTTTGACTGAGGAAGAGAGGAAATTAGGAAAGGGCCCTCCTGAGTGGCCCTAAAACCTTAGCAGCCCCTCAGAAAGCCACCTCTTGTTACCTTTCCCCACTGTGGAGGGAGGCACCTAGAAGCAGGCAGAGCACGGCTGGGTCTACAGCCTGCATGCCTCAGGTGCTCTCCGTGGTCCCCACCACTGGGATAAAGGGAACACTGCTGGTAAGCTGCACCTACACCTCTCTCTCCATCGCTGCCCCTGAAAGTTAGGTTGGGGGCCCAGAGGCCCACTTTTCACAAGACCAGCCCTGCCCTCCTCCTGCCCATCCATCCGCCACTTTCCCCAGACACCTGGGAGGTAGGAGCATGTGCTTGGGCAGTGAGAAAGCCATCCACAATCTCTTCACAAATCCCAAAGCCTTTTCACAAAACATTTGGAAAAATGGTCTCAGGTGAAGTAGATTCTCTTCCCTCCCTCACTAAGTCCCCCAGCAAAGAATTAGGCAGTATAGTCTGGGCCAGCTCACAGAACCACAGCAAGCTGGCTACTCAGTGGAGGATGGCAAGGGGGCTTTTCACAGGCCCCAGTCTTTGGGCTTGCTGCCTCCTGAGGAGCTTGCAGGAGCTGTCTGGTCTCAAAGCCATGGCTTCTGGGTTGGCTGGTCCATTCCTGACCTCTGGGTAATTGGACTCCTCCCTCTCAGGGTCCACAGCGGTCTTTGAAAGGTGTTTGTTTAAGTGGTTGCTTAGAACCCTTTCTCTCTGATCAAAGTATACTTTCTTAAGATTTATGCCAACATGCTTTTATTACAGTGCCTGCACTTGTTTCAGAAAGAACTTGGAGTCAGAAGCACGGCCTTTATTTGTGTCAAAATCGCTTTTCTGGACCTTCTTTCCTTTAAGGCCAGGCCCTTCTCATGTCTTATCAGGTCTCCTGGAACAGCCTCCCAGGTGGTCTCCCTGCCTCCAGTCCCTCCCTTAATTAACAGCTGCCTACATGATCTCCTGAGGGCATAGGTCTGATTGTGTCACTGTGCTCAAAGATCTGCAGTGTCCCCTTACTGACAACAGGACAAAATCCAGCCTCCTCAGCCTGGATTTCAAGGCCTTCCACAGGTAGGCTGATGTCCCACCATTCCTCTTGGTCCACTGGCTATTCCAACAAAACCAGACAATTAGCGCTTCTCTGCACTTGCTGGCCACTCCATCTCCTGCTCTGGGCATCTGGCGAACCATCCCTCAGTCTGTCAATAAACATTCAGGAAGGGCTTCCTCTGTGCTAAACACTAGGAATACAAATGTAGAAACAGAAAGCCAGGGCTCCTGCCCTTGGGGAGCTTACAATCACAAGGGGAGACTGCAGACAAAGGAAAGCAAAGGCAGTGTTGTGCCCAAACTCAAATTCCAGGTGACAACACACAACCAGATTTGTGGCCCACCATTAAGCCCATTTTTGTCTCTATCCTACACTCTAATAGCTTGAAACAGCTTAAGGCATAGTCCTGAGCATTGTCTAAGGCGTAGTCCCTTGATCCCCTCCTTCCTGAATCAGTATTCTATACCAGGACCAGTTCCAGGGTTATGGTGCAAGACTATCTCAAGAAGAGACCACCCTGCTTTGTTCTACTGACCAAGCAACATGACCATGGCCTGTTCTAGGAAATTGACTTCTCCACTCCCCCTTACTCAACGATCCTCCACCCTGTGCCCTCCACCCTATTCCAGGAGGGACCCCCATGTCACAGGAAGATTGCACCCTTGTACCCTTGCACCATATTCCCAAATTAGCCCTGAGCTATAGACCTAACCAATGGCTGCTCTTGGCTTCTGTACCTCATGGTTCTGCTAGCTCCCCTCCCTGATTGTGGCTTTTTGTGATTTTAGCCTTTATAAACACTGGCCATACCTTCAGTCGGGGACTGCCTGACTTCAGTTTACACTTGGGTAGTCTGGGGCTTGATCAATAAATCCACACCTAAATTTACCTTGAACCCAGGTCTTGGCTTCTTCTTATTCTCTGCACAACAGCAGCAGAGGGAGAAGGAAAGAGGGGGTCCCTCCTCATCACTAGCTTTCCCTAAAGATTCCACTCCCCTGCTGCCCCAACCATTTCCAACCTAGCCTGGGCCCCCAGGCTACAGTAACTCTGCAAAGACTGCTTGTCTGGATAGTGGTCTCCTTGCTCTGCCTGGGTGGCCTGTCCCCAGCACAGAACAGCAGCTGGTCTGCTGGCATTGATTGGGTCCCCACTCTGGGCCAGGCACTAGGGACACAAACAGAGGCAAAGGACAGGCCCTGCCCTCAAGGAGCTTACGATCTGAGGGGGAGACAACAGCTGACAGGCTACATTTTAAGAAGGGCTGGGGAAGGCTTTCTGCAAGAGAAAAACCCAGGGTTATTGCAAGGCTCAAATGAGATGTGGACAAAGCCCTTTACAGACTCTGAAGCGTTAGACAAAAGCAAGCGATTATCGCTATTAACATGCGTTTCCATAACACCCTGCTCTTCCAAGTATTCGTAGCCATCGTGTCCCGGGATCCCCACACCACCCTGGGGAGGCAGCACCCATAAAGGGATGGGCAGGATCCCTCCCCAGTTGGGGAGCCAGGAGCAGAAGGAACGTGCTTCCCCCCAACTTCCTCCCCCCCCTCCCCGTTTGGGGCACGTGCTCCATTATACTTTGGGATCTAGCGCTGAAGTGTGTCTCAGATTTGGTTTCAGGACTGGTCTGCACTGACCTCCTTTCACTAACCTATTAATAGCAAATGCAGAGAAGGAGACAGGGTTCTGTGAGGACGACAGTGGAAGGAGATTCAACTCCCCTGTCGCGGGGGTTCCATGCAACTGAACATGGGTGCAGATGGCCGTCTGGGGTCCTCCCATGGAGGGGTCCTCCGAAGGAGGGGCCCAGGCTGAGCTAGAGGGAAGTGATCACCTCCCAAGGACTGGTCATCCCGAGAAGCAGAAAGCCCCTCCCCCCACAAGGACTGGGGGTGGGGGAAGTCTATCAAAGCTGCCTCAGATGGGCAGGAGGCGCTGCCTTTCCAAAGCAAATGACTGTCCCGACTCTCCCTCTCTTCCTTCCACGCTTCCCTTGAGGAAGGGGCCATTCTTCCTGACTTCAAATCCAGGCTCAGACACTTCCTAGCTGTGTGATGGTGGGCAAGTGACTTCCCCCTGTTTGCCTCAGGGTGAAAATGGCTGTTTACCTTAAGATGGGATAAGAAAATGCCCCTCCCTCCTTTTCAGGAGGGGTGGGGAGCTCCAGGTGTGGAATGTTGCATATACCATCAGATACGGTCAGCTGGTTTTTCTGCTGTTTGTTTGTTTTTTTTAACTTTGTTGCAGGGGAAGAGATATCTTCAGAAATGATGTGATATTAAAAGCAAAAACCAGCTATAAAACTACAAAAATCAGTACCAATGATTCCTATAGAAACAAAGCTAACAGAACAGTGATTTTGTGCAGAAACCCTTGAAGAGGGCTGCCGGAGACCCCAAATACCAACATGCCGGGTCCTGCTGAAAGAATTCCACTCAAGTCTTCTCAGCCAAGGAAAAAGTCAAGTTTATTGAAAGTTCAAGTTCACCATGTGGGGTGCTAGGCTATTTCAAGGTGCTCTCACAGAGCAAGTGTGTGTGCTAGGGCATTCTAAGGCGCTCTCACACCACGTGGAGGGTTCTATATACAGAAAGGTTGTGGGAGGAATCTAAGGGTGGTCCAGAGGAGGAGATTGGGGAGGGTCTTCAGGAAGAGTCAGATGAGGTCAGACTCCAGTAATGAGTGATTAAAGGTGGGAAGTTGCTGGAGGCTACCTGGAGACCATAGACAATGGTGGGCCAGGCCAGTTCAAGGGTGGGAAACTATTGGAACAAAGCAAGCTAAAGACTTGGGCAGAGCCACAATTTAAGGCTCATAACCTCAGGCAAATGTCTTCCTTGGGAAGGTTTACTTTCCCAGAGCCTGTACCTCAAAGAATCAAGGAGAGCTCAAAAAAGGGGGGGAGGGGAGTCCCAGAGCCTACACCTCATCACCTTTGGAAGGCAATGGCCTCCTTTGGCAGCTTCCTGGTGACCTCCTACTTGATCCATCGTCACTCTCCTCCAGGCTGCTGAGTGTCTTTATCAAGCACTGACTTTGTTCCAGGCACTGGGTGGCTAACTGGGCTTCTGTCCAAGCCTTGGGACAGAAGGTGGACCACAACTCTGTGTACCTGCTTAAGAGATTGCTGAGTGAATGCTAGAGACTCAGGGAGAGCCAGGTAGACAGAGGATACTCTTGGAGGAAGAAAACAGCTTTGAAAAAGCAGCCACATATGTCCCATCTTGTTTCTAGTCTTGCTTGGAATTCTAGAGGCTGCTAGAATGGACTTCCTCTGTGAGAAGGTTCTCTCTTTCCCTGCTTGAGCTAAGAGCTCTCATTTCTAGCTGAAAAAGCCAGTGTATTGTTGTGTGGTTTTTGGTCTTATTCTAATTCGTGAAACTTCTCCAATTTCTGTTTGCAGGGGTGGGGGAGTGGGGGCGTATTGGGGGGTAGGGGGGTTAAATCTAGGGGTTTACTATTAGATGTTTGAGATTGTCTTTTGTGTAATCAGCATGGGGGTGGGGTAAGGGTGGGCCACTCTCACTTTCGGAGTGACCAGAGAAATGATATTCCTTCTAAATCCCCAATCACTGTACTCTTAGACCAGAGGGATATTGAATTGGGGCAGATGTAATTCTAGCCCAATACCCCTCTCTGAGACTGGAGAAGAGAGTGCCCAGGCTGGTGGCATTACACAAAATGCTGTTTCCATGGAAGCCTGGTTACATGAAAAGCAACAAACCAGGTCTCCCGCTGTCAGAGAGCACGCATTTTAAAGGGGCAAGACGGCAGCAGACTCAAGGATTTAACCAAGAGAAATGTCAGCTGGGAAGTAGAGGCCAGGAGAGCGCTGTCTTCAAGGAGAACTTCATGGTTGCTCCACCAAAGGAGTGCAGTTACCATTCAGCCACAGATGCTTTCTGCATGTGTCCCCTTATGTACTTTGTACATAAGCTTGAGCCTACACTCCCCAGGGGCTGCATGTGTGTGTGTGTGTGTATGTGTGTGTGTGTGTGTGTAGTTGTGGTTTTTTACATATATAGAACACATTGGATCTCAAAAAAAAAACAATTATGTTGAAATTGAGTGATCCACATATTTTAAAAAACAAGCTTGCTGTCCCCGAGGTGAAGACCCGGTGCTCTAGGGCCTAACAGCAGAGGTAGAACTAAGTCCCTACGGGAGAAGCGGGGCTACCGCCCCTCTGGCCCCTCCGGCCTCTCCCCTCTGTCTGGAGGAAGTCCCTTGAACTCATGGTTTCCCCCTGTCCACAGTCACAAATCTCATCCAAGCCACCTTTGGGTGTCGCTCGATTTCACACATTATCTTTTTTTTCCCACTTTATTTTTTTGTGTTTTTATCCCCTTTTGGTCTGTGTCCTCTTTCACAACGTGACTGATAAGGACATGTGTTTTGCACCCATATAATCCTGTCTAACCTGTATCAAATTGCTTACTGTCTCAGGGAGAGGGGGAGCTGAGGGAGTGAAGAACACGTAGAACTCAACATTTTTAATGTTGTTATAAATGTTAAATATTATATTAATATTTAATGTTAAATGTTAAATTTAATGAATTTTATTCATTATGTTATGTTATTCATTATGATAAATGTTAAATTTAATGAATTAAAATTAATGAATGTTAAATAATAATGAATGTTAAAAATTGTCCTTATATGTAATTGGGGAAAGAATATTGTTTTTAAAGAGTAGGGGCATTATTTCCGTAGTCTCACACTAGGGCTGAACTCAGACTTGCCTTAACAGTCTGCTCCTTGTTTCTATACGATTGTGCTTAACCTTAAGCCATCTTCCTCCTTTCTTGACCTTAACACTTGCTAGAAATAGTTTAATGTTTGACCTTAAGTGCAGCTTCATTTTACTGTAGTACCATTAGGTACCAAAGGACCCTTTAGTAGGTTATTGCCAAGGTGCCCAAATAACTTCTTACTGGCATAAGTTAATGTTGTCGCTTAAAGATGGTCAACCTTGTCCTGAGAGACTGGCTTTGGCTCAGAAGATCCACCTCTGTAGTTCTTTCTCCCGACTTCACTACTGCCTGGTAGCGCTGGGCAGTAAGTGTGGGATATTTGCTGGTAAAGCATCTCTTCCCACCTACCAAGGATACTTACAAGGTGGTCCTGCTTCCATTCAGCAAAGCACAAATTCACCATAGAGGGCTCTTGGTAGTATTACCCCAAAGCAACCTCAGCTCAGATCTTGGCTCTACTCTTCACTTCCTGAGTCATCTTGGGCAAATAATTTCTACTGTCTGAGGGTGGGCATTCTCATCTACTGAACATCACTTTGAAAGGTCTCCAGTGGAATGTTCCAGGGGTCTGTGCTGCATTATACTGTTCAGCATTGTCCTAGGTTTACAGCGCTGACTTCAAGAAAGGTGATCAGGCTGTCTTGCTTATTCTTCACCATTTTGTAGTAAATGCTCTCTGAATGAACAGCTATGTGATAAATATGCCATACATGAACTAGCCATGCACCACAAAAAATGACAGCAAAAACCAACATGCAACTCACATATGTTCCAGTGGGCTTTATTGAAGGACATCGGTTATTGCAGGAGATGAATTATGGCCATCTGGATCTCTGATCAGTAGCAAGTACAGGGAACCTGCAAAGGTGCTTCCACATTGAAGGGCATATTCCTGTAGGTATGTAGGGTTTCTGTTCCTCTGCCAGTTGTCTCATGCCAATGCCAGCAGCTGCATCTAAGTGAGACTTTTTTTTAATTTTTAAATTTGATCTG